>JANIHY010000208.1:37056476-37068308 GCA_027479065.1 Erythroxylum brevipes
ATATTTAATCATATCCTAAACTCAATTATCCAGTATCATGCCCAATTTAATCAAATTAAGCCATAAACACATAATTATCAACAATGCATGCTTAATCATCATAAGAAAATATTCGGGGTCTAACAAAATGAGAAGATGCATAACTGTGGGAGTCAAGAGAAGGAGCAAATGCATGAGGGGTTTATATAGCAGAAACAATTTCATACATTGACAAGAAGAATAAAGAGCTATTAAAGTAAAAGGGAGCATTAATAACGTTAAGGGTCATAATTTGCCTAATAATGGTTAAACATTGTGACTGTTATTGGGATAATAATGATGAGAAACCGCATGGCCCAAGTTTTGGACCAATAACACCCACAATCCCCCTATTTTGTCCAAAACTTGAGAAACAAACTATAACAATTTAGGAGAAAAATAGGTAAACAATTAGGTGAACTAAGTCTTGTATATGTTGTCTAAGAAATTGGAGACAGAACCTACTAGAAAAATAAACAGCCTCAAAATTTCCCGGTCTTATGATCACTCTAGAGAATAGGAGAGTGGCTAGCACCCATAATCACGTAGGTGAGTCTATCAAGTACGTACTACTCTCACCACCCAAGCTTATGCTATATAACTCATTAAGGATTAAATAATCCAACTTTATCAAACACAGTAAAGTCATGCTAATGACGTTATTCAACAACTGAATATATCTCAGTATTATTCCAAAAATAATGTATAAATAAGTAGTTACCACATAACTTCAATTGGCCCATTGAACTTGGTTTCCCAGGGACAGATGTCTATCTCTAGGTTACTATATAATTGGGCTCAACCCCATCCCTTTAGCATGTTCTGAAACTAGTTTCCTACTTCAAACTTTTTTAAATGGATTCGCTAAGTTTCTATCTGACTTGATATAGTCTAAAAAGATTACACCATGTTTAATTAAAGTACAGACATTTTTATGTCTCAATCTGATATGTCTACTTTTGTCATTTTATACTTTGTCCTTGACAACATGAATGGCACCTTGAGAATCACAACGAAGGAACATAGACAGAATTGGTTTTCCCAAAGTGGGACATCTACTAAGAGATTCCTTAGCCACTCAGCTTCCCTTCTTGCCAGCTTCAAAGCCATAAACTCTGCTTCCATTGTTAATCTCGTAATACATGTTTGCTTGGAAGATTTCTAAGACACAACAGCTCTTGCCAAGGTAAAAATATAACCATAAGTAGAGTATATATCATTACTCTCCGTAACCTAGTTAGCATCAGAATACTCCTCCAATACAGGAGGATGACCACCAAAAGATAATCCATAATGTGTAGTAAGTATATCAATAAACAAATCAAAGCATTGCAATGCTCTTGACTAGGATTATGAGTATACCTACTATATCTACTCACACAGTATGCAATATTAGGATGAGAATAATTCATAAAGAACATCACACTACCAAGAATTTTAGCATACTTAACTTGGTTTACACTGTTACCAAGATTTTTCTAAAGCAACATTAGCATCATAGGGAGTGTTGACTGGTTCAACATCATAGTAACCAAACTTTTTTAAATGTTTCTCAATATAATGAGTTTAATTCAACCTAAGACTAGAGTAGTCAGTCCTAACTTTGATTCCCAAAAAAACAAATCCACAAGTCTAAGATCTTTCATATCAAAGGAAGACTTTAGCAAACTCTTGGTAGTATCAATGATAGATAAATTAGTACAAAAACAATCACATCATCCATAAAAAGAGTTCTGATCACACAGCCGATGACATTAGATTTCACATAATGCAAAAATTAGCATCACAAGAGATAAAACCATGTTCGAAAATCTCACTTTTAAATTTTTCATACCAATGTTTGGGAACTTGTTTAATTCCATACAAAGACTTAACCAACTGACACACCTTTTGTTGTTAACCGGGCACTCTAAACCCTTCGGGTTGGACCATATATATTTTCTCATCAAGATCACCATTAGAGAAAATTGTCTTAACATCTATTTGGTGCATACGAAGCTTAAATATCTAGGCATTAACAAACAACATCCTTATAGATGCAATTTTAGTAACAGGAGAATAAGTATCAAAGAAGTCCGATCATGCATTTTGTTTAAAGCCTTTAATCACAAGTCTTGTCCTGAACCTCTCAAAGGTTCCTTCAGGTCTGAACTTCTTTTTAAAAATCTACTTACACTCCAACTTGAAAAACCTCGAGGTAGATCAACTAAAACCTAAGTGTTATTAAATATGATTGACTCTAACTCACTATCTATAGCTTCCGTCTAAAAGGTAGCATCCAAAGATCTCATTACTTCCTCATAAGTTTTAAGATTTTCCTCAATAATATAAGTCACCACAAAACCGCTATCTATCTCCTCTTTTTTTTTTGCCGCAAAGGAAGTAATAAAGTTAGAACCAAAACTGGTGGGTACTCTACCTCTTTTGCTTCTCCTTATTTCAACAATTTCTTCTTCCTCTATGTTATCATTGGTAGAAGAACTAAGGACAAATTCTATAAGAACTTACACACTCACTTTTATAGGAAATATATCCTCAAAGAAACTGCATCTCTTAACTCTATAATTGGTCCATAAGTGTTATATCTTTTTTACTTAACTATAAATCTACAGGCAACATTATTAGAAGCAAATCCCACAAATATTGAATCAATTATCTTAGGCCTAATTTTCTTTCTCTTATGTTCAGGTAAAGCAACCTTAGTAAGACACCCCCACACTTTCAAAAAATGCAAGTTAGGTGGATAACCTTTCTAAATTTCATAAGGGGTTTGATCTAGTTTCTTATAAGGGACCTTGTTTTGAACATAACAAGTTGAAAGAATACCTTCCCTTCACATAAAGTCGGGTAAACCTGAGGAAATAACATTGCATTCACATATCCTTAAGTGTTCATTTTTTCCTCTCGACTATTCTATTTTGTTAAGTGTATAAGGTGCTGAAAACTCATCAGTAATCCCAACTTTTTCACAATAATCAGCAAGAAAATCAATATTATACTCAACTCGATCATACCTTAATCTCTTAAGTTTCCTTTCCAATTGGCTTTCAACCTTAGCTTTATATTTTGTAAACATTTCCTCGGCATCACTCTTTATTTTTCAATAAGTAAACCTTAGTAAATCTAAAACAATCATCCATAAAAGTAATATAATAACTCATTTCTCCTTTACTCACAATTTTTAAAATCACCCAAATTTGTTCCACCAAATCTAATAATTGTGACTCTCTCTCGGTCACAGACTTAAAAGGTTTCTTATAGTGTTTAGCCTCAACACAAATTTGACAATTTTCCATTTCATTAGTAATCTGGTTAGGCAACAAGTTTAAACTTTGCATCCTCTTAATTGACCTCACATTCACATGCCTAAATATAGAGTGCTATAGGTTTAGAGACTCAATAATACAAGCAAAAGAAGTAAATGCATTCATTTCAATGTCAAGTACAAATAAGCCCCCATTACAAAACCCTTTACTAATAAAGTTTCCATTTTCAGTAAGAAGTAGCTTATTAGAATCATAAAGTAAATTTAACACCACCCTTGTTAAGTAATGCTCCAGAAATCAAATTTCTACGAACATTAGGGAGAAATAAAACATTTTCTAAAGCTAAAACTTTTCTTAAAGTGAGTTTGAGAGTGACCTTCCCAACTCTTTGGACAATAATTTTGCTGGAGTTGCCTATGTACATGAATTCACCATCAATAATATCATTTAACTCCTTAAACAAGTCTTCGTTGGTGCAAATGTGGCGTGTGACTCCTGTGTTAACGATCCACTAGACCAAGTTTCCAGCAAGGTTGACTTCAAACACGACAACAGTGATGATCTCCTCGTCGTCACCATTGGCAGCTTCGACCACATTGGTTTGAGGCTTACCAAAATTCTTTTGGTTTCCTCATTAGTATCCCTTCTGGTTTTCTTTCCCGAACTGTCATAGTTTTTTTCCTTGGCCCTTCTTCTCATGATTGATTCTAGCTTGGGAAAGAGCAGCGTGATGGCTTAGTTTGTGGCACCACCAACAGTTACCATCAATCATTTTAGATTTGAATTGACCATGATTGTTGTTGTTGAAAGACCTATTCTTATTGGATCTCCCTACCTTAACAGTAGGGACAAGGATGAGTGATTTGACCTCATCTTGTGTATGGTTGACATCCTCAGTCTTTATATGCTCGATCAATTCATGTAGCTTTATGTCCTTCTTATGCCTCAATTGGTTTTTATAATCATTCTATGAGGTAGGTAGTTAGTCAATAAGGGCATTAGCTTGAGACAATTCACATATGTTCATAGCCTCAGCAATGATTTCAGCAACTAGGTTCTCATACTCATATAATTGGTCCATAATGGGCTTATTACCAACAACAGTAATCTTTAACTACCTTGCAACTAATATTTCTTTGTACTGTTATCATCAGTTCTATACTTAACTTTTAAAGCATCCCAAATTTCCTTGGCATTTTTGTACTTACAATAGATATCAAATAATGGGTTGATTATATGATTAAGCAATACTCTCCTAATGGTACGGTTATCCTTAGTTGTCTTAGGATTGATATTGTCATTAGGAATATCTTGAAATAGTACATAACCAATTTCGTATTACTGGAAATAAAATAGGATTTTCTCAAACCATCATTTAAAATTTCTCCGATCTAGAAGCTGTAATCTAGTATGGTCAGGTATAATTTTGGGGCTATGGTGAGAGGGACAATACCGATGTGAGGAATAGTAAGAGCAAAACCTACTTTAGTTCCATTCGTAGATGACATATTGAATTCAAAAATAAAGATGACTTACACCGAAATATATGTACAGTATGTAATAATTTTCAACAATAGTAACAATTCCTAAAAAACGATAGCAAGAATGCAACACAATTTTCGACTTAGATTATTAGTAAAAATAGCATAAATAATTAAATTGGAACAATTTATTTGATAATGCAAGGTGTCGTAAAAATTATTATCCTAAATCGAAAATTCCCCCTCTAAGTTGCGGCAAGACAATGGGATCTGACCATAATATTAATATCTCCTCCCCCAACTTTGGTGCATTCTAAAGGGTAGAGTAGGATCTGTCATGAGAATTAATAATAGAGCAAAGAGAAGCAAAATAGATAAGATAAGAAGATATGTGTGTAAAGATGCCTTTTTATGGAAGGAGATGTGTGTTTTGTTTGGAGAAAATGAGAAGACGCGTAACCATGGGAGTCTGAGAGAAGAAGCACATGCTTGAGGGATTTATATACCATAAACAATTTCATAAGTTGACAAGAGGAATTAAGAGATATTAAAGCAAAAGGGAGTGTTAATAATGTTAAGGGCAATAATTTGCATAATAATGGTAAAATGTTATGACCATTATTGAGAGTTTTGGACAAATAACACCAACAACAATCAGTTAGTACCGATTGTTGTTTCCATTTTGGAGTTAAAGAAAGAGGGATTCCAGGTACACTGTTTCACTCTGCCACGATTATAATTCCCTGAAGCTCCTCGTTCTTCTCCTTTTTCCTTTCCTTTTGCCTTTCTGTTCTTGTTCCATCATGTTGTCTGGTTTATATACGCCAACAAATGCATGGTGTTATAGCAAGCAAAGCGTTTTACACTGTTAACACAGCGTTGATGTTTTAGCTTTAACAAGGTAGGCTTGAATTGTCTTCTTGTGCATCCGAAATGATTGGAGCAACTTCAATCAATCGTTTGGGTTTAGGGACGCAGAGATCACAATTGTCTTCTTCTTGTATGGACGAACTGAAATTGATTTGCAACTTTTAACACAGACATTACAGCTGTTACACCGAATATGTTCGTTTTTTCTTTTAAATTACAGGTTCCACCTTAATCGTCAACTTTAGGGGTCCCTGGAATCAGAAACCACAAAATTAGAGATTAAGTTCACAAAAAAAATCTTATCCAAAATACACGTGGACATAGATATATAGAGGACGTTCTTAAATGTCTAGTCAATAGCCTAGCCGACAACACTGGATATGTCTAAGACTCTTGACGTGTAGTAATTTGTTAAAAAATAGAGATTTTATGAAAGAAAATCCCAACTAAGGTGTTGTAGTTACTGCTTCTTTTTAGGATTTCACAAAGATCTTCTTCGTATTCTTGCTTCAATCCTAGGCTTGGTATTTTAGGTGTTATCGTTACTCCTTATTTTTAGGATTTCACAAAGATCTTCTTCGTATGCTTACTTCAATCCTGGGTTTGGTATTTTAACCATCTCTTTACTAAAGTCACCTAACAGCTGTACTTTTCATTTATTTAAAGAACAGTAGCTGGGCGGAATTATCACGTGTCTCTCCCGCCGGCCTCCGCCACTTTGTCATTCTTCCCTTACAAAACACAAGATACAGTGCCACATATTCGCTCTCTATAAAACTTCTATCACTCCAACTACATAACGCAAACAAAGTCTCACCAATCCCAATGTCCAAGCAAACGTACAGTGTGTGCTTCTGTTTCCGCCGGAGGTTCAAGCTGGCCGTGTCGGAGGCGCCGGATGAGATCAAACAGTTGTTTGGAGAGTACTCGGAGAATGGCCTCATGACCGTTGATCATCTCCACAGGTTCTTGATTCAGATCCAACGCCAAGAGAATGCTACTCTACACGACGCTCAAGCTATCTTCGATAAACTCCACGATCTCAAGCATTTGAACCTTTTCCACCGCAAAGGTCTCAACCTCGAGGCCTTCTTTAAGTACCTTTTCGGCGACGTTAATCCTCCTCTTGACCCTAAACTTGGGGTATTTAATTTCTTTCTTCTTTTCGACTCTTTCTTTGTTAACAAGGAGGAGATTTTTGTTGTTTTCTCACTTAACGTGGATTGGGTTTGCCTTGTCTTGGGTTTTTTTTTTTTTTGGGTTAATTTTAACAGTTAAGGTGGTACATCTATGCTAGGAAAGATCTCAGATTTGGATGTTTTAAGTCCTTACTCCCCAGATCAATCTATTGGTTTTGGACACCCTCTAGTTTAGTAATGCTCTTCTAAGTGAAAATAGTTTATCTGTGATGCCTCGTTTTGGAATTATCAATTATGTTATTAACTTGGTGAACTCGACCTTATTCAACTTGAAATTTTTGCTTCTCGATCTGCTGATTATTTGGTGTATATTGAAACCAAGATATGTTCTAGTAGCATGTGTTGCTTACTCTTTCTGGAAAAATATATACCAGTTCAAGAAATGATTAGGAGACTGGAACTTATATGGCTTCATTTTCATGGTTCATTTGTTGCATGTAGGATAGTTGCCCTGTTTCACTTCATAGATTTCAAAAACATTTTGTTTGGCATGTCTTTGATTTTAGGTGCACCATGATATGACTGCTCCGTTATCTCATTATTACATATTTACTGGCCACAATTCCTATCTGACGGGGAATCAGCTGAGTAGTGACTGCAGTGATGTCCCCATCATCAATGCATTGAAGAAAGGTGTTCGAGTCATCGAACTGGATATATGGCCTAATTCCCGTAAGGATAATGTCGATGTTCTTCATGGGAGGTATACTGCCTATATATAGAGATGAAATGTAATGATCACTCAATAGTAGCAGTTTAGTAGAAGTAGACTGCTTATCTCTTGTATTGACAGTGATAATTCCTCCACATTGTTTGGCATCTCATTTTGGGTATTTTCTCATAAATTTATTGTGAATGCGCTGCAGTTTGCAGTCACAGAAATTTTGGAAGTTATTGATCAAGTTTTTTGCAAATCAAGATGAATTGGAATTTAAGTTCGTTTAATTTCTTGAATATTTATGCTCCACATTACGAGCAATTAAGATACCAGCATTTCAGTAATTACCAGTTGAGTTTGGAAATGTTTCCTTTATGTAGGACACTGACAACTCCCGTGGCACTCATCAAATGTCTGAGGTCTATTAAGGATTATGCCTTTGTTGCATCTGAGTATCCTGTTGTTATAACTCTAGAAGACCATCTTACTCCAGATCTTCAGGCAAAAGTGGCTGAGGTGAGTCTATCATGTTATGCAGGCTACGAAGCTTCAACAGTCTAATGATTGAGAACTTTTCAATATTTCCTAGATGATTAGTCAAACATTTGGAGACATCCTCTTTGCTCCTGGCTCAGAATGCTTAAAGGAATTCCCTTCCCCAGAATCACTGAAGAGACGCGTAATCATATCAACCAAGCCGCCAAAAGAATACCTTGAGGCAAAGGAGTTTAAGGAGAAAGAGGGCTCACAGAGTGGAAAAGAAGCAAGTGAAGTAAAAGCTTGGGGAAGAGAAGTCTCCGGCTTTAAAAGCAACATTATAGATGATGACAAGGTGTGTTAAGATGCACATAAGGATTTCAAGTGACTGTTTGTCCTTTCTATTTCTGTTGATTACTGATCCTTGTTTAACAGAATGAGTTGGATGGAGATGACGATGATGATAATGATGACAATGATGGCAAAGACGACTTTGAAGGAGATACTAAGACTCGTAAAGACATAGCTCCAGAGTATAAACGTCTAATTGCTATTCATGCTGGGAAGCCTAAAGGCGGATTAGACGAATGCTTAAAAGTAGATCCCGATAAAGTAAGGCGTCTTAGCTTAAGTGAGCAACAGCTGGAAAAGGCCATAGTTACACATGGAAAGGAAATCATCAGGTATAGGTTTGAATATTTGTTTTATGATATATTTGAACTATTGCAAATGTGTAATGTCTCTATTGTATGATCCATGTTTGATGTGGTAATGGTTGCTATTCCTTTATTTTCTTATGCCTAGCAACTGTCTATCGGTCATCGCCCTCTGTTGCTTTTAAAACAAAGTCCAGTTTCATCCTCATGACATTAATTTAATGTTCAATTAGCCCCTTTATCTTCAATGGTCTCTAATTTTAATTTGAACTTGACATTTTATATGGATTGATTCAAGTAATATTTTATATTTAGTTGTTCCGAGTATAACTATATTCAAATTCATTCAATTGTGTATAACAACTGTGATTAGTTTCATACTACTCAGTCTATCATCAATCTAGTTTGGCTGGAATATTTCATTTGTACTACAAATTAAAGTTTAAGCAGTCTTTTCTTCTGTCACCATCTTTACCCTCCTGTGAAAGGTCTTCCACTAGAATGCAGTAATTTTGGATGTAACATCACCATATTTAACCATTTCATCCTAGCAACAGGATATGATTAAAAAGCAAATAATCAAGTTAAAGTACTTAGAATCTGGGAGCAAGCTGGGAGCAAGCACATTCACAGTTAAATGGCACAATCTATATACAACACATAGTTATGAAGTAATTCTTTTCAAGTCAGTTAATTAAAATTAAAATTTTAGTTGTAAACAGTTGTAAAATTAAAATTAAAATTTATTTGTTGAAAAATAGAGTATGAGCTGCTAAGTGAACTTTGTTTCAAGTACTAATATTATGGCTTTTTCTTGAAAATAATGATTCTTAACTTGTGTGTTTGGTGCTGGACCATTTCAATTCCAAATTTTAACTTTCTTGTCAGGCCTTCTCTGTCCACTTATAGTTTACTTTACCTTTGTTTTCATGATATTCTTGTGGTATGCTACATCCTGTATTATGTTTTGGATGATAAGATAATCAAGCTCTACAAACTCTGGTGGAACTTGTAGGTTCACACGGAGGAACATACTTAGGGTGTATCCTAAAGGTACTCGCATAAATTCATCCAATTACAACCCACTGATTGGGTGGACACATGGAGCTCAGATGGTGGCTTTCAACATGCAGGTTGTGATCTTAAATCCTTTATGCAGTTATAGGTTTCTCCAGATTCTAGGCAGGTGTAACTTTGCTTTATAGTTTGAATAAACAATGACACGAGGTAGGCACTTAATGTACGTGTATTTAGGCCAATAACTGGATAATATTATTAATGATGAACATCAAGTTAACAGGATTTGATGGATGCTTGAAGCATGGAAACTATGTTTGTCAATTTAATGGAATTTCATCTCCCCAAAATGATAAAATCAAGCTTGTGACTAGGGGTATGGGAGGTCACTTTGGTTGATGCATGGAATGTTTAGAGGAAACGGTGGGTGTGGTTATATAAAGAAACCACGTTTTCTACTGGAGTCTGGTCCGCATGGGGAGATATTTGATCCTAGATCAACCTTTCCTGTGAAGACAACTTTGAAGGTGAGTGTTCTGTTGGTGGAGTGTATATTTTTAAATGCTTTTATTTTTGGAAAAAATGATGATTCACTTTGTCACTGAATAGGTGAAAGTATACATGGGAGAAGGATGGTATTCTGATTTCCGCCACACGCATTTTGATGTTTATTCACCTCCAGATTTTTATACTAGGGTAAGCAGAATCCTCGTTGATCGATAAGTAATCAGTTAAAAATTTATGCAAATGAACAGTCTTAATCTTGATTTCCCCGTCTATCATCCTAGACCTAACCACAGTCTTCTTTGCTGACCGAGCTCTGTTTTCGTATGTCCAGGTAGGGATTGCTGGGGTCCCTGCAGATACCGTAATGAAGAAAACGAAAACGCTGGAGGATAATTGGGTACCTGTTTGGAACGAGGAATTTGAGTTTCCATTAACTGTTCCAGAGCTGGCTTTACTACGGATTGAAGTTCATGAATATGACATGTCTGAAAAGGATGATTTTGGAGGTCAAGCCTGCCTGCCCATTTCAGAGTTAAGAAGAGGGATTCGAGCAGTTCCATTGTACAACGAGAAGGGGGAGAAGTATAATTCCGTAAAGCTTCTCATGCGCTTTGAATTTGTGTGAAGTCTCATGCCATCACTTACGGAAGGGATGTACAAATTTGTTAAGCTCTTTTTCTTTTTGCTTTCCTTAAAAGCTGATTGTGTGCCATTCCATATTCCTGTGTGATGCAATAACACGTTACATGTTCCGGCGTTACTACCAATTGCCTTCTGTAATGATGCTTCGAACGGCCAGTATTCTGCCTTGTAAAAAGCGATTGTGTATCTTCTATATTGTTCCTTGTAGTGTATCTTCTATATTGTTCCTTGTAGTGTATCTTCTATAATTTCCCATATTTATAAATAATTCATAACTTATAAGCAAATTAATTCAAATTAATAATGATGATAACGTAAAACTTTAAATTACCAAATCATTAAATTTTTTATACTCGATTCTGTTTCATTTTTTCAAATGAATGAATTTAAATGTGGTCTATTTTTCTAACATTCAGTTGTATTCACGCATTATTTAAAATTAGAATTATAAATCTTTTTACTTATAGAATATCATTTTTGAATTGATCTTATCAAATAGCTGTAAGATAATAAAGTTAATCTTATAAACAAAATAAAGAGATTAATTTTAAACAAGTAATAAAAGTGAAGATATATATACCTAAATAAAGTTTGTCTTTTTAACAAATTGTAACGAGCATCTCAAAATCACTAGGTGATTTCTTATATGTTTCCAATTGTGAGTTAAAGAGATCTTACATCATCTTTTAAGAAATAATTATTATGATAGTTAATAATATTTTCCTATTAATTTCAATTTTATTTATAAAATCTGGTCTAAAATAGACAATAAGATTAAAAAATGTTCTAGGAGCAAACAACGGGAATTAAGTGTAGCGCCCCCTCACCGTAGGGTACACACCGGGACGCCCGTGGGCCGTTCCGACGCATATCCCACAGTTCAGAAGTGCTACAATCGCAAACGATCACTAAACACTCGCATGGCATCGATATAAATAAACCGCATCATGCAAATCACTAAAAATTAAAACCATAATAATCACTTTTCATTAAATGACATCAATCCAAAATATAGACCAGTCTATCAGTCCCCTACAGGCC
>JANIHY010000208.1:37544669-37556092 GCA_027479065.1 Erythroxylum brevipes
TCCCATCTCCAGGTGAGGAGCACGAGATCGACAATTAAGCTTAAAGGCATTGCACCAGAATTGGACATTTTTGTATTGCAAGTTAACCTTTGTATATCAATGTTTTAGAGGCATTTTGAGGAATTGTTACTTTTGTAAGTTTACATTTTGGATTTGGATGTAAGTGGCTTGAATGCCCTCTAAAGTTTTGTAATAACTTATATTGTTCATATGAATGCAAGAGTATTGAGCTTTGATGTATTTTGTACAATTTGTATATGTTTTATAGCAATGCATTGTTGCATGGTTTGGATTTGTCAAGAAAAGAGAAAATGTATAGTTGGATATGATTAGAATGCTAGGAGTGTGTTGCTGCCATTGGAATTGATCCTTTGGGATATTTGGAATGGTTTGTGTTGTGAGAGATTGAAGATTGAGGTTATTATGCAGGTCCTTAAGTTAGGTTGAATTAAATTGAAGTTTGGATAGTGAATGTTTAAAATGAGGTGCTGTCAAATTCTTGCAAAATTTGACAAAACCTTTGATGGTGATTTAGACCCTCTTAGTGTTTGAATTGAATCAAGAAGTCTTCTTGAAGATTGTAGTATAAGATTGGAGCTTTCAAATGGCGTATAATGTGCCTTAATTGGAATTAGGAGTAAAAACTTATGGGGGTTAAACCTATACCAGTTACTGTTCATGTGGCTAATTCACTGTTTCATTGGTCATTATAAGGGCAATGCTTTTGAGTGAGTTTTTACCTCCTTTAATGAAGGAATTGAGTTTTGCATCCTTAATAAAACTTGTAGAGAATCTTGTTATCTTTCCATTGAGGTATAATATGTACTTTTGAGAATTTGGAGTAATAAGTTATGACATTTGGAAGATATCTGTTTAAGTCATTTTTTTATGTTCATATTGCTTGTGAGTTTATGATAGCCTTGATGATTAAGGATTAAATTCATGGTTTGATGAACCAATTAAGTTGGAAATTGTGAAGTTGGTGAGTTAAACTTGGAGTTTGAAGGGTTATGAAGTGTTTAGGCTGGGGAATGAATAAATTTGTGAAGTATACAAGTGGTTATGAAGTTAGGTTTAAGGTGAGATGCATTAGAAGAGGATTTGGAGTTTTGAAAAATGGCGTGTCCATTAAACGGACATGAATGTCCGTTAAATGGACAGCCTTGGGTGCAAAAACACCCCTTAGCCTGCCCATGTCCGTTAGACGGGCTTGCATGTCCGTTTAACGGACATTCTCGAAGCTTTTGGACCACTTTCACCTGAATGTGTCCGTTAAACAGACATGGATGTCTGTTTAACGGACAGCTACGGGAAAGATTTTGAATTTGGACAAAGTTAGAGGCCGAATCTCATTTTGTGGTCTTCATACGAGTTGTAGATCTAGATGTCCTCTTTCTAATGGTCAAATAACGAACTCAATCTGACATCTAGATTAAAAGTTATGATAATAGCGCCAAAAGAGTTTCAATTTGATTTTGGAAGTGAACATAGTCTATTACTTTGGTCATAACGTCTTCATACGACCTCCAATTGAGGTGATACTTAAATCATTAGATTTCTAAGATATATATATTTCTCTCTACAAAAATTTGTACCATTTGGAGTTAAATTGAAAATGTTTGCATGAAAGTAAGTGAGAGGTCAGTTTGGAGATCATATTTGGAGTATGAGTTCTTTTAGGATTTTTAAGCATATCTTGAGTTATATAACTCTTTTTGAGGTGATTCTTGTTTCAAATCGAACTCGAGACTTAAGGCTACATTTTGTATGAATAAGTCAACTCATGATTTTGGTGATTAATTGGTGTGCACTCGCCACAAATGTTGAGTGACAGCTAATAACCCTGGTAGGTAATAAGCACAGGGCTTCAGGACTCCGAAGATTGGGCTCTGGAAATGGGTCCAATAGACGTGGAATCAAAGAAAGAGTAAGAGTGTTAAGTTATAAGCAGTTGGGGTCCGGTCTCTGGATCGAGTTCCAATAATATCCCCCCTGGCTTTCTCTCTTTTCTTCTTCTTTTCTCCCTTTTCTCCCTTCCCCTCACATTTTCTTCATTTTAAAGGAAGACAACTTCTTCTTCTTCTTTCTATACCCTTAATAAGTGTGCAATGTCCATTTTACCCCTTGCATAATGCCTTATGTCTTATACCCTTAAGTTTCATGCCCAATTTGCCTTTATAACATCTTAATACTTTAATACTTCAATTCCATCAATTTACCTATGTCATAAAATATTACCAACATTAACATAATAATTAACTCCACAAAATAATCCATCAACCTCATAATTCATTTAAATCATGCTTAATTTACACTAAAAATTTCGGCGGCCAACATTTCTCCCCCTCTTAAAAGAATTTCATCCTCGAAATTCTTATCTGACTGATCAATAGGTAGAGGTAGGCTTCCTGCGTTTTTCATTTAAATTCATGACTTAAATAATTTCTTTCAAATCACCCTAGTTAACGAATTCAAAACAATCTTTCCATGACTTATTCAGATATCACACTATCTTATCTGTTTCCCTAATATATTTCAGATTACTCACAAATTTTCACTTCTTGAGTCGATAACACCAATATCATATCATATCAATATTCTTAACATACTCACATATATCATATTACGAATCTAAAGCATCTTTCATCAGTAGCATTTCTCATAATTGTTTCATACAGATCAATTCATGTCGAGCTTAGCTAATCCTCCTTCCTAACCTGAGCACAACTCATGCTCAATGTAAGCACACCTTGGGAAGGTGATACTCTCAAAAACATTTAATCTTTTGCTTCATAGTTCACTTCTCTTTAGTATCAGTACATTTAACTCTTATGTCTATCTCACTGTATTCTATGTCTTTGACGTAGATCCACCTAATTTATTTATCTTTCTTGAATCACTTAATTTCTAACATAGATCAATTTCACTTATTAGCAACCCCTCAATCAATTTTGGCCTTCAACCATTTTAGGCTTTATTCATCACAATGCAAAAGTGAATAACTCTTTCTGTTTTCTAGCTCCTCATACAGTATTCTAGGGAAATCACTGTGATAATGATTGTGATGCTTAAAAATCAAGCAGAACCTATACATTGATCTCATGTTTCTATGAACTCCACAATATAAGCTTTAGGCATATCTAGAATAGTCAAGACTATTGGTAACTCACAAGCATGGTCACTAGCTTCTACCTTCTTAGACATTAAACGTTATCTCGGCATATTCTTATTAGGATGTATAACTTAAGTTATTATTTGTACTTTTCTAACAATCTCTTTGCTCCATCATCTTTATCGATTACACATACTTCTTATTTCAATCACAAGTATCATTTTTCGTATTCAAACTCAAAATTCGTATTCATTTTCAATTTCTTAGTAAGAGTCACAATTTTTGAATCCTCAATCTGGACTTCGTTCATGTGAAATTGATCTTAAATTTTCAGTGACTAATCATTTTGCCTAAAATTCAATTCAACATTCTACGCTTTTTATTGCACTATATTTGACAACCTCAATATCCAAATTTGAGATACACTACTATTGAATTCTCTATTCAATGCATTTGATTACAACACTAGCTTTACCAGTATAGTACTCACTTATACAATCATAATCTTTCAATACTTCTATTCATTGTCTCAGTCTCGTTTTCAATTCTTTCAACCCAACATTTACCTCAAAATTACGTGATCTGCATATTTCAAAATGTTTCTATACTTATAATGTCTCCAACTTTCAAGCAATCACTAACACAACAAGTTTTAATTCATCTATCAAATAATCAACCCATAAGGTTTCATTTGTCTCCATGCATATGAATTCACTTTATCATGCTGCATTGGATTTTATCCTAATCTCTTATACAAACATCATTGCATACTATAAAATCTCCAAATCCAGACGATATAATTAATATCGGTGTTATAATTCCTCAAAATTCTCTTTACTTTCATTACTCATACAATTTACACGTGTTTCCTCAGTATTCAAACTATTCTTGTCAACATTTCAAATACATTTAATATATCATCAAATTTTGCTTGGATCGTTTTAATCTTCAATACCATAGTACTGTCAGGGCAATGGTTAACTCAAACAATTATTATCAAACTCCATGTTCCCCTAATTAGTTCCCGTAATTCCTTAAGTAACTAATTCCTCAATGAGGTAATATTATCTCTTGTTATTCTCAATTTCTCAATTGAATTCCTTTCTCGAATGATTTTCTCAATTCACTTGATTTTCTCTTATTTCACATTGACTTATCTGTCTACTCATTCATACTAATTTCTCCACACATTTCAATTTATTTTCAATCTTAACTTCCTATGTTTGTAACGCATTCATCAAATCAAATTTGTCTCTCCAAAATATATTTACACAGAATATAACATGGACCTACATACTCCTCATATTAGCAATTAAAGTCTCCTCAAATTCAGGAATCCACTCATATAGTTGGATACTTTACGTCAAACAAAATACATACTTTTTCAGTAGCATATTCTACATTTTATGCTTGAGTCTCTGCTAGGGATATGACTCCAATATCACTATCACTTGTTTCATTTTCCATACATACGTTCCTAATTAATTTAGAAGCACAGACACATAGCCATCTTGAAATTATGATCTCAAATTCACTAACACAATCTTATACCAGATCATAACTCTTATTACATTAATTAAACAATCATTCTAAATTTCCAAGTTTAACCTTTCAATTCCAATTTGTGTATACACCTTAAATCTTGTCATTTATACTTATATCCCTATATCCCTCAAACAATCCTTAACAATACATTCACATCTATATTACATCCTGGGATATATCACCATAGTGCAACATTGATGTCATATTCAATAATGCATCCCCCAATCCAAATACATTGAATCTTGATCCGCCATATTTATCCATATACTATTTCTCAATCAATTCATAAATATAATTTCACATCCATAACAATTTAGATACATATCCACAATAAAATTCTATCACCAAATTCACTGACATAACCACATGTGCTGAATCTGTGCTTAACATATCGGGTTATGTAATATCTCTTATTTTTAATTATCCACAAACTTTCATTTTCTCATATCAAGAAAGAGTATCATCATTTTCTCACTAATTCTTTCAACTCAAACTCTTAACAATAACTCTGGAATGCATGTAACTTGGCATATACCTCAAAAATGCCCATGTAAGATCCTAATTCTGGCACTCTGATACCACAACTGTAGGACCATATTTTTGAAGCCCAATTTTGGAGTCCTGAAATGTGAGCTTATTACCCTGTAGGGTTATTTCAAAGAACCCTCATTAGCCCACTATCCGGAGTCATATAGCGTGGGCGTAATCCAATGAAATCATGAAGCTTAAAGTCTCATACCATATTGATTTTTTTCTATTTGGATTCGATCAATAGATAAACGACAATCCATTATTATGATTATGTCCCCAATCATATTTTACCTACCAAAATTCTCCGAGAGAAACTCCACTAACTCATTCAGGAAAAGTTCGTCGCAGCGACCTTGAAAGACTGACTTCACCACGACGAAGTGAAGGAGTTTGCCGTGGCGAACAGACGGGAACTTCTGCTGAGATCCTTCGAGAAAAGTTCACCGCGGCGATCCTTGTGGTTTTGCTGCGGCGAAACCCCCTGAATCTCAACCCCTAAACCTAAAATTTCCAATGGTTTCTACATCACTCTTTCCTTACTTTCAATTTATGTTATCCCAAATTCACTCCCTCTAATGCATCATCGTTTCATAACAATTCAATATTATCTCATCATACCCTCTAATCTCTTTTCATTTGATTCATTTCTTATGTAACATCTATGATGCAATTGAAACCATTAAGTTTCCTTGATTCAAAGAAAACAATGAGTGGCTTATTTACTATATTATAAACATGTACCCAACTTGATTTCCTTGTTTAAAGACTTGCTCAAAGGTGCCTCACCCTTTGCTCCTCTTGCCTCCCTTGATTTCCTTTAACAATAGCCAAAAATTCCATTCAATCAGAATTCCAATTTATGATTATGTAAATGAAGAAATTTGATTATAATTCCTTCTAGAAAAATGTCCCCCATTTCCTTAAGTTTCTAATGACTCCAAATCATTCAATTTGTTTCAATAATCTAAAAGTTATACCTCAAACATTTCCGGACTGTTCTTATACTAAAATAGTATTCTATACTCAACTTCCACCCAAACATTTAGATCCTTAAAGACTAATTTTAAACTTAATCTCTTATACAACTTGTATCCTTATATCTCTAGTTTACTCCAAATAAAAAATCATTCCATTTGGATCACTACAAAAAATGTTATCCTCAAAATACCAAAGCATGTTCTGTGCTGAAAAGTTCATCGCGGCGAACTTTTCTAGAGAGGAAAAGTTCGCATGAAAATTTACATGTTCACCACGACGACGTCAAGAGTTCGCTGCGGCGAACTTGTCCAAAAACACGCTTCGAGAACATGTTTTGCTCCATTTTTAACCTTTTAACCTTCGCTCTTTCATACATAACCCATCATAAACCTAAACCATCTCTTCTACTTCATTTTCAACTCCATTTCAACTCAAAATCATTCACAAATACATCATAATCTATCCTTGATTATTAACCCTAAAAAATTAAAACATTTTCCTCTATTATTCATCAACAAATTCCCACACATAATCAACTTCATTTGAGTTTCATTTAATCATGCCCATGAAATTTAAAGCATAACTTACTTGTTGAAGCTTCAATGTCTTCAAAATCTTCATAATATCCCCCTTGGCTTTCTCTCTTTTCTCTCTTCCACTCACATTTTCTTCTTCATTTTAAAGCAAGACAACTTCTTCTTCTTCTTTTTATACCCTTAATAAATGTGCAATGTCCAATTTGCCCCTTGCCTAATGCCTTATGTCTTATACCCTTAAGTGTCATGCCTAATTTGCCCTTATAACATCTTACTACTTTAATACTTCAATTCCATAAATTTACCTATGTCATAAAATCCTACTAACCTTGTCATAACAAATTAACTCCAAAAATTAATCTGTCAACACCTTAAATTCCTTTTAAATCATGCTTCACTAGAGGAAAAAAATTTCGGGGGCCAACATTAACTATTGAGTGCTTATCTTGAATTAATGTAGTATGAGGGTAAAATTGTCACAAATAATTAGTAATTGCACTAAATTGATTTTTAAGAACAATTGATACTGTAAACTACTATTTTTCATTGTAGGAGATTCAAGAAGTAGAGCTAAGAAGTGAAGACCAAGAGCATAAGTCAACAAGGGCAAAAGGCAAGTTCGCCACAGCGACGTTGACATTTCGTTTTGACGAAATCAAAAGATATTTTGAATAGTTTTTTTGGGAAAAGTTTGTCGCGGCGAAGATAATGTTTTCGTTGTGGCGAAAGCTAAAATTACTGAAGAAATCTTTCGAGAAAAGCTCACCATAACCAACTCATCTTCTCGCTACGGCGACACCTTCGAATTGGCACAGACCCGGACCATTTTTGGCAAATTAACCAACTGTGCAACCCGATCCATAAACCCATTTTATTAAAAAAAAACTATTTTAGGCTAACTTAAAAAAGGAGAGACAGACGACATCATACATACACATTCCATCTTCACGCAACACACCATCATCTTCTCTCATCCATACCATTTTCTTCCATTTCCACCGTCGATTGCTACCATAGGTGTCTCCAGTTGCTTCTCAGCTGTGAAATCTCTTGGAGCTATGCGTGGCTAGGCACCTCTCTCCCTTTAAAGATGTAGCAATGGCTCAAGTTCAATGGGCTTAAAAGGGGAGTAGCTTAATCCATGTTCAGCTATGATTTATGAACTCCTTAGTTTAGGATTTGTAATTTGTAGTTAAACATTCTTGATTAGAGTTTAATCAAGGATTGGATATTCAATGTGTGGTTTAGATTTATTGATGTATAACTTTGGGCTTAAATATATAAAGTCTCATATAAGTCCATTTGTGATCTTGTTGAATCTCTTTTATCTTGCATAGTTGTGTTTGATACTGAGTTGAATTTAAACTTGTTGCATTAACTTACCCACTACACACACTAAAAGCATTTATCAAGGTCTTAAGAAATGGAGTTCATTGATTAAGATCTTGGACTTAAATATTTCTTTAAGGTTTACCCATTTGAAACTAAGTGATTTCCACTCCCATAAAAATTTGATTTCGAACTATGATAGCTAAAGCTCATTTTTAAGAGGATACTATCCCTATTTGATCATTTGCCTTTATCTTTCTGTTTTCCATTCCCAAAAATCCAAAAATACAATTTACACATTTTTCCTTACAATTCCATTTAATGAAGTTAAGGTTTCCAAAGATCAAAACCCCATCCTTACCAAATTAACTTGCATTTTATGACATATAGGTTAGCTTAGGTCCATTCGTTTAGGTTCCGATTAAGTGAGACAACCCGAGGTTGCATCCTATATTGCAATCCTTGGATTATATTTTTGATTTGACCTCTAAGGGTATGAACTAAGGTCTAAATAAAAAGAATTAAATGTTTTATTTTTCATTTTTCAGAATTACTCTGAATGTTCAATTAGCTCTGTGGTTTCAAACTACAATTTTCCTTTTTCCTACCCTTAGCCCAGGCCCATTACAACCGAAATAAAGATCTCTGGATTGATGTTGATGATTGATATAAGTGGTGGAGATTGGATTAGTAAGCAAGCCTATGATAGATACCTTACATGAAATGAACAATGAGTGCATATTTACTACCTTTGAATGCTTAAGAGGATAGAGAGTGGAGTGAGTGTCTATCACACCTATTGATGGTTGTTTGAATTAAAGTGCTTGTTAATTTTGGCTAAATATAAGAATAATTGCTTATTCATAAAGTATTATAAGTTTTAAGTACTTAGGTTGTGCTTATTGGAATGATTGTTGATATCTTTAGCTATTATTTGGGAATTTTGTTGTTTCCATTTTTTGTTCTTTTATAATCTATTGCTCTTTATTATGCTTGAGGAAAAACATAGTTTAAGTGTGGGGCAATTGTTGTGTCTAGTTTCTATTGCTCTTAATTATCTTCGTATCTTGATTTTGGTTAAAAAATCCTTATGTTCTGATCTTGTTGTGAGACAAATTGGGTGAAAATGGTGTGAATATTGCTTGAATGTATTTAACTTGTCTCATAAATGTTGCATGAAAATTAGAAGAATTTTTCATAAAAATGTGTGTCACACGTTAATTATCACACACATTAATTCAAGTTAATTCCATGAAGACACACCCGTTAATTCCATACACACACACGGTTTAAATGCACATAAGCAAGTTCATTCCATGCACACAAACATGCTCATTTTTTCAGCTACAATGTTCTCATCTCACCATGTATGCTTCACGTTAATTCCATTCTCACAACCATGCACATGTTAGATCGAAAAAATAAAGCATGCACAATTTGGATAAAACGGTATATTTCAAAACTTTTTAAAAATCAAAATTACAGCAAAAGCAATATAACAAAACCAACACACATAGCCATATGTGATACGATATAAGGATAAACATTTGCATAAACATAAGATGAAAATTATTACCGACTCCTTCACTACAGCTTTATCTCTTCACTATGTTATCTTATCCTTGGCAATATATCCTCTCCTAAGTGATGTATCCTCTTCTTGTTATTGTATCCTCTTCTCGATATTATATCCTCGACCAATCCAATCAACCACTTGTTCTTCTTAGACAACTTGGTTAACAAGATCCTTTTGATGGGAAAGGAGAAGAAAACCTGAAGAGATTTTGCCTTAGAAGAAAGAAGCCGATGATGAGACACTTCTCATGCAATTTTCGACTCTCGCATGCAAGATATGAGGGAGAGAGAGATAAAAATTCAACAACCTTGTCTTTTATTCTCTCAATTTTGATTAAATCTCGAAAGGAAGAAGTGAAGTGTATCCAATGCATCACTTCCTTCCTTAATCAATCATAAAGAAGCCAATAAATGATACTGCTCTCATTTATTTTAAAATGGTTATATGAAAAGGCCATTAACCTAAAAATACATATCAATTTTGGTTTTGTGATGAAAGAAGGAAGATTGTTTATTAAATGCACCTCTTTCTTCTTCAATCCAATGAATGCTAATAGATTACATGCCATCATTAAAAGACCACCA
Source organism: Erythroxylum brevipes (assembly GCA_027479065.1). Classification (NCBI taxonomy): domain Eukaryota; kingdom Viridiplantae; phylum Streptophyta; class Magnoliopsida; order Malpighiales; family Erythroxylaceae; genus Erythroxylum; species Erythroxylum brevipes. Next base: position 37,554,861 of record JANIHY010000208.1, read on the forward strand.
TTAAACTATTTAATGATAAGGTTATTACTCCATTTAATGATGATAAAGCATGTTAAAAAACCATCTTAAATGTAGCAAACCAATGCTAATTGTGCAATTGCACATTTAACCCATTAAAATCGAAATTCTATCTTCATTTATTTTAATAACTTTGTTTTAATTTAATTAATCAAATTAAACCAAAGCCTAGCCTATTTCTAAATGTTCATATGGGCTTATAATTAACAATTAATTAAAGTAAGCCCAATATTCAAACATAGGCTTTAAAACCTCTATTTGTATTTCTTACTTCGCTTGATAACCTTCATAGAAGCCAAATGGGGAATCTAATTGGACTTATATAATTCAAGCTCCAATAAGCCCAAAATAATTTTAATCTCATTAGAATTAATTCTAGCTTATTAACTAAATGTTATTCCACTAAAGACAAGTAGTTGAACTCTTGAATTACTAAATGTTATGAGAACACATTTTTCAAATAAGATGTCCAATTGCAAACTCTAATATGAACCATATTATATTCATCCCCACAATAAAGGATAAAATTATAGTTTTGCCCTTATGTTGATTTTTCCTTCTAGATCTCTCGTTTTACTCTATATGGTAATCAACACACAAGATCTCATCTTGGTGTTAAGACTTGATGGGTAGTTAGTCCACCAAACTACTAGCGCTATTTTAATCACCAATCTTCATAAAACATCTAAAAGTGATGATATGACTATAAACTCTTTATTTGAGTGAATGTTCCCTTATACTTGTTTCAATTAATAATTCCAACATGTAGACACTGGATTAATACTCTGTAAAAATCCATTACGATCATATCAAGAATTATAATGAAACACATATGAGTTCACCACTCATCAAGATTGTGGTCTATAATAAATGAATGCTTAAGTTGTATGTTTTAAGATTAAAGTAACGGCCACTTTATTCTTTAAAACATACTAGATTCTAAATTCATTTAATAATGCCATTATCGATAGTCAACTACTATTATGATATGAAACTCATCATTCCCTTAAAATAAACTCTTTTAATTGCATAGAGATAAATCGCAACACTACAGTCTAAACCATAATCAAGTGATCAACTTGATTATTCAACTGTGAATCCATTATTTTATATTCTTATAATATACATGTTTCCCATACATCTCTATGTATATGTATATTACTTACAAAATAATCTTTGTACCTTATGACTAGATATATAATACTCACAAAAAC
>JANIHY010000208.1:37650706-37668108 GCA_027479065.1 Erythroxylum brevipes
CACAAGTAGCGGTCGCGGGCCCCCTGAGGTGGTGCATACCCTGAGGGCTCTCCCACGCAGTGCCCGGGTCGCTACATGATCAACCTTCTCACCAGCTTCATCCTTAAATAAGAGGATTGAAGGATGCATAGGAGTTGACATAGGTTTGACCTTCTCCATTTTATATTTGACTAACAGTTCTTTAATACATTTTTGTTGATGAATAAAAATCTTTTCTTCGATTTGCTTAATTTGTAAACCAAAAAAGAATTTCAATTCACCCATCATATTCATTTCAAATCCACTTTTCATAAGATTTTCAATACTAGAACATAACTTTTTAGAAATTGCACCAAAATAATATCATCTACATATATTCGTACAATTATGAAATCATTTTTAATACATTTTCTAAACAAAGTCTTATCTACTTGTCCTTTAATAAAGTCATTTCTAATAAAAATGAACTCAGACAATCAAACCAAGTACGAGGTGCTTGTTTTAATCCATACAAAGCTTTATGAAGTCTATAAACATAGTTTGTTTTATTCGTATCTTCAAAATCAAGGGGTTTCTTTACATAAACTTCTTCATCTATAAAACCATTCAAAAAGATACTTTTCACATCCATTTAAAATAGTTTTATATTATGACAAACAACATATACAAGCAAAATCCTAAAGCTTCTAGTCTAGCTATAGAAGTATAGGTTTCATTATAGTCTATTCCTTCTTGTTGATTATAGCCTTGAGCTACTAATTTAGCTTTGTTATGGTTTACTCTTCTTGATTCATCTAGTTTATTTTTGAATACATCTGGTTCCTATGATAGACTTATTGGGTGGTCTCGAAACTAAAGACCAGACTTTGTTCCTTGTAAATTGATTTAACCCTTCTTGCATGGCTAAATCCCAAGCTTCATCTTGAAGAGCTTCAACAATTTTCTTAGTTTCTAATTCAGAAACAAAAGCTACATTTGCCTCTCTTCTAAATTTAGACCTAGTTCTCACTCATTCTGATGTTTCTCCTATAATCAAGTTTTCTGGGTGAGAAGATTTGTACTTCCAGTCTTTTCTAAGACTAAAGTTTTAAGAGATATCTTCTACCTTATCAGGTGGATCATCTAGTGGTGACATGTCTAGGTTATTGACTAAAGGAGCAAATAGAGTTTTATCATCAAAATCGTCTCTTCTATCTAGATGAGAATCATCATCAAATTTAACACGCATAGATTCTTCAACAGATTTAGAATCAAGATTATAAACTCTATAAGCTTTAAAAGTAATCGAATATCCTAGAAAAATTCCTAAATTGATCTTGGAATCAAATTTATCTAATTTTTCTTTTGTATTCAATATAGTGCATTTGCAACCAAAAGGATGGAAGTAAGATATATTTGGCTTTCTTTCTTTCTAGAACTCATATGGACTTTTATTTAAAATAGGTCAAAAAAATACTCTATTTTGAATATAACAAACTGTGTTCACATCTTCTGCCTAGAAATACTTAGGAAGATTCATTTCACATAGCATAGTCCTTGCCATTTCCTGAATCATCATATTCTTTCTTTCTACAACTCCATTTTGCTGTGAAGTTCTAGGAGTAGAGAAATTATGGAAAATTTCATTCTCTTCACAAAACATTCTAAATTTTTCATTTTCAAATTCTCCACTATGATCACTCCTAATTCCAGCAATAGAAATTCCTTTTTCATTTTGTAACTGTTTGGAAAGAACTTTAAAGCACTTAAGAGATTCATCTTTATGTGATAAAAACAATATCCAACAAAATCTAGTGAAGTCACCAGCAATTATGAAACCATATTTCTTTTCTCCAAGACTTAATGTTCTGGTTAGACCAAATAAATCAATATGTAACAACTCTAGATGTCTAGTCGAAGTTACAACATTTTTAGAAGAAAAAGATGTTTTAACTTGTTTTCCTTTCTGACAACTGTCACAAAAGAAATCTTTGTTAAAACTTATTTTTGGTAATCCTCTTACCAAATCATGTCTAACCAACTCGGAAATCTATTTAAAACTAACATGACCTAGCTTTTTATGCCAAATCAGTTTTTCCTCATCTGTGGATATAAAACATGAAATATTTTGACTTTTCAAATCATCTAAATTGATCTTATAGAGATTGTTTCGTCTTTTGGCAGAAAAGAATACGGAACCATTCTTATTTTTGACTACACAAGAATTTTGATTAATGGATACTTCAAAGTTAGAATCACATAATTTACTTACACTAATTAGATTATGCTTTAATCCTTCAACTAGCAAAACATTATCAATATATGCAAAAGAATCTTTACCAATTTTTCCGATTCTAACTATTTTTCCCTACTGGTTGTCTTCAAAAGTTACTAATCCTCCTTGCTTATTTTGGAGTTCTAAGAACATAGACCTTCTTCCCGTCATGTGTCACAAGCATCCACTATCTAAGTATCATTAGTGCTGGTTGGTTTTTCCAAGAAGGGAGATCTGTAGTATATATTATGTCTTTCCTAGGTACCCATATTTTCTTGGGCCCTTTAGGGTTAGATTTACAATAATTCCTCGAATAATAAAAATATTGCTTCTGTTTTTTTTCTAGGAACAAAACTCTTATTATGACGAACATTACTATTAGTAAACCCTAAACCACTCTTATCCTTTGGATGTCTATATTTTCCAATCATATCATTCATCCTTTTAGTACTTTTGGTAAATGTTGACAAATCTACTGAAAGACTATTAATCCTTTGTTTTAGTTGATTAATTTCCTCAGATCTATCTACAGTTACATTCCTTTTCATATCGTCTACTTGTTTCTTAAGGTAAACGTTTTCTTTCTCTAACACTTTCATGTTCTTCAAGCTTTCAACAAATTTCTTTTTTTAGATCCTATAGTGCTTTAATATACCATGCGAATTTTCTAACAATTCTAAATATGCCTCTTGAAGATCATTAAAGTTAGAAGTTACCTTATCGTTGCATTCCTTTTCAGCTACCAAGCATATATTTGCTTGTTCTGATGCTTCTGAATCGGAATCAGATTCAGATGAGTCCAAATCTTCCCATGTTGCCATCATGCTCTTTTTGTTTTCTTTGTTTTTCTTCTGTTTTCTTTTGAGCAATGGACAGTCACATTTGTAATGTCCTGGTTTGTTGCACTTGTAGCAGATGATAGACATTTCCTCATTCTTGGCTTCGTCTTTGCTATTCTTTTTAAAAGAAAAATCTTTATTTCCTTTCGCTTTCTTGTCCACTTCCTCTAAGTATTTCTTGAAATGAAGGATAATTCATCATCATCTTCACTCGAGTCTTGATCAGATTCACTGGCATCATCATCCTTGATTTCTTCAATCTTTAATGATTTTGAAGACGTGCTTCTATTTTTCTTATTCTTTTGATTCTTCTGACTAGCCTTTAATGCGATAGACTTATCTCTTCTAGGTTTATCTTCTGCATCAAGCTCTACTTTATGTATCTTCAAGCAATTCGTCTAGCTTCAGCTTGCTTAAGTCCTTGGCCTTTTGTATTGCTATAACCTTAGGTCTCCATCTTGGTAGACTTCTAAGAATCTTTCTGACATGATCTTGATTATTGTAGATTCCCTAAGAGCTTTAAATATGTTAACGATTGTTTGAAATCATCCAAACATCTGATTGATAGTCTCCTCATCTTTCATCTTGAATAGCTCATATTGATGAATAAGAATACTGATCTTGGACTCTTTCACTTGATTTGTGCCTTTTTGTGCAATGGATTTTTTTGAATAAGAATACTAAGTGTTACTCACATTTTTTTGCATACTTAATAAACTCATCAAAATAGTTCATATATTTCTAAGATTATTATTATTTGATTGTCATCAAAATTAATAGAAGTGAGGTCCTCTTGACTTAACACCCTAGCCTTCGGAACAAGGGTTGAAGCCTTCTTGACTCCTGGATCACTACATCCATATAGTTGTCAATTGAAGTGAGCTTTATCTGCATGACCTTGAGCAATCCATTTTGTATTGTTAAACAGCTTTGCTGCAATACTTGGACACCTAATAGCCTTCTTAATAGATTCTTGTGTGACTATAACCGACAACCCATCTACCATTGATATTAAGGTGTTGTCCGTCACCTTTGCATTCTTCTAAAACTCATATATCTCATTCAAATAGACTATTTCATGAATGTTGAAGAAATTTTTCCAGCCAACTGCTTCAATTTTTGGGTCGATGTCCATCTGATTTTTCTTCAAGGAAGTGAAATCAATGTTCTACCATAGATAAGAGATTTCTCCATTTTTAATCTGTAACAAATAAACACTAAACACACAAATGTATTTCACTTAATGTAGCGAGGTTAGTATTTAAAGATGAAAATATGAAATGAGAAAAACTTGAAGTTTAGAATAGAGTATTGAATCGTCTTTGTTGAGAGCACTAAACAAGTTGGTTTCAAAGATTTTCAAGAAAATTCTAGAGTATAATGTATTTTAGAATCTTGAGAAGATTTTCTTCTTCTACATACTCTTAAAAAGTTACTGTTACTATTTACTGGAAAACTTACAACTTTTTATCTTCTTCTTGTACGAATTGTTTGGGTCATGACGTGTTAGACGAATAGTTATTTATCTTTATCATATTCAAGTTTCGTCTGATTTCCTTGCATTTATCTTCACTTAGGGGTTTATTGAAGATATCCACCCATTATTGATTCGTCTCAACAAATTGTAGACTGATGATTCCTCTCTGTACATAATCTTGTATAAAATGATGTCTAACTTCAATATGCTTTACCCTCGAGTGTTGTATTGGATTCTTTGATAGATTAATAGCACTTGTGTTGTCACAAAAATTGGAATCTGATCTTCTTGGATAGAATAATCCTCTAACTAATACTTAATCCATAACATCTGTGAACAACAACTTGCAACTGACATGTATTTAGCTCTGCAATAGATAGGGCAATTGAACTTTGCCTCTTGCTTGACCAAGAAATTAGATTATGGCCAAGAAAGTGACAACCTCCACTTGTACTCTTTCTATCAACCCTATCTCTAGTATAATCAACATCACAGTAGCCAATTAACCTGAAATCTTTACCTTTCTCATACATTAAGCAAAGATCAGTAGAACCTGCCATATATCTCAATATGCTTTTGATAACAATATAATGAGATTCGTTAGGATCTGCTTGAAATTTTGCACACAAACAAACACTAAATAGTATATCAGGTCTGCTTGTAGTTAGGTAAAGTAAAGAACCAATAATTCCTTTGGAAAGGGTTTGATCAATCTTCTTACCAGCTTTATCCTTAGATAAGAGGATTAAAGGATGCATAGGAGTTGACATAGGTTTGACCCTTCTCCAATTTATATTTGATTAAAAGTTCTTTGATATATTTTTGTTGATGAATAAAAATCTTTTCTTTAGTTTGTTTAATTTGTAAACCAAGAAAGAATTCAATTAACCCATCATTCTCATTTCAAATTCACTTTCCATAAGATTTTCAAAACTAGAACATAACTTCTTAGAAGTTGCACCAAAAATAATATCATCTACATATATTTGTACCACTATAAAATCATTTTTAATATGTTTTTCTAAACAGAGTCTCATCAACTTGACCTCTAATAAAGTCATTTCTAATCAAAGACGAACTCAGATGTCCATACCAAGCACGAGGTGCTTGTTTTAATCCATAAAAAGCTTTATGAAGTCTATAGACATAGTTTGGTTTATCAGTATTTTCAAAACCAGGGGGTTGCTTTACATAAACTTCTTCATCTATAAAACCATTCAAAAAGGCACTTTTCACATTCATTTGAAACAGTTTTACATCATGACAAACAACATATGCAAGAAAAATCCTAATAGCTTCTAGTCTAGCTACAGGAGCATAGGTTTCATCATAGTCTATTCATTCTTGTTGATTATAGCCTTGAGCTACTAAACTAGCTTTGTTACGGTTTACTCTTCCTAATTCATCTAGTTTATTTTTGAATATCCATCTGGCTCCTATAATAGACTTATTAGATGGTCTACGAACTAAAGACCAAACTTTGTTCCTTGTAAATTGATTTAACTCCTCTAGCATGGCTAAAATGCAAGCTTCATCAATTTTCTTAGGTTCTAATTCATAAACAAAAGCTATGTTTGCCTCTTTTCTAGATTTATACCTAGTTCTTACTCCTTCTGATGTTTCTCCTATGATCAGGTTTTTTAGGTGAGAAGATTTGTACTTCTAGTCTTTTCTAAGACTAAAGTTTTCAGAAATATCTTCTACCTTATCAGGTGAATCGTCTGGTGGTGACGTGTCTAGGTTATTGACTAAAGGAGCAAATAGAGTTTTATCATCAGAATCGTCTTTTCTATCTAGATGAGAATCATCATCAAATTTAACATGCATAGACTCTTCAACAGATTTAAAAACAAGATTATAAACTCCATAAGCTTTAGAAGTAAAATTGAATATCCTAGAAAAATTCCTGAATTGATCTTAGAATCAAATTTATCCAACTTTTTTTTGTATTCAATATAGTACATTTGCAACAAAAAGGATGGAAGTAAGATAGATTTGGCTTTCTTCCTTTTCATAACTTATATGGAGTTTTATTTAAAATAGGTCACAAATACTCTATTTTGAATATAACAAGCTGTATTTACAGCTTTCACCCAGAAATACTTAGGAAGATTCATTTCATATAGCATAGTCCTTGCCATTTCCTGAATCGTCTTGTTCTTTCTTTCTACAACTCCATTTTGTTGAGGAGTTCTAAGAGGAGAGAAATTATGAAAAATTCCATTCTCTTCACAAAATATTCTGAATTTTTCATTTTCAAATTCTCCACTATGATCACTCCTAATTCCAGCAATAGAAATTCCTTTTTTATTTTGTAACTTTTTGGATAAAACTTTAAAGCACTTAAGCAACACAATCTAGTGAAGTCATCAACAATTACGAGACCATACTTCTTTCCCCCTAGACTTAGTGTTCTGGTTAGACTAAACAAATCTATATGTAACAACTTTAGAGGTCTAGATGAAGTTACAACATTTTTAGAGGGAAAAAATGTTTTAACTTGTTTTCCTTTTGACAACTCTTACAAAAGAAATCTTTGTTAAAGCTCATCTTTAGTAATCCTCTTACCAAATCATGTCTAGCCAACTTGGAAATATGTTTAAAAGTAACATGACCTAGTCTTTTACGCCAAATCAGTTTTTCCTCATCTGTTGATATAAAACATGAAATATTTTGACTTTTCAAATCATCTAAGTTAATTTTATAGATATTATTTCATCTCTCGGTAGAAAAGAATATAGAACCATCCTTGTTTTTGACTACACAAGAATTTTGATTAAAGGATACTTCAAAACTAGAAGCACATAATTGAATTACACTAATTAGATTATGCTTTAAGCCTTCAACTAGCAAAACATTATCAATAGAAAAAAAAAGAATCTTTACCAATTTTGCCAATTCCAACTATTTTGCCCTGCTGGTTGTCTCCAAAAGTTACTGATCCTCCTTGCTTATTTTGGAGGTCTAGGAACATAGACCTTCTTCCCATCATATGTCGCGAGCATCCATTATCCAAGTACCATTGGTGCTGGTTGCTTTTTCCAAGAAAGGAGATCTGCAGTATATATTATATCTTTCTTAGGTACCCATATTTTCTTGGGTCTTTTGGGGTTAGTCTTATAGTTATTCATTGACTAATAAGAATATTGTTTCTTTTTCTTTCTGTTAGGAACAAAACTCTTATTATGACCAACATTACTATTATTAAAACCTAAACCACTCTTATCATTTGGATGTCTATATCTTACAATCATATCATTCATCCTTTTTGTACTTTCAGTAAATATTGATAAATCTACTGTGAGACTATTAATCCTTTGTTTTAGTTAATTAATTTCGAAAGATCTATCTACAGTTACTTTCTTTTTTTATATCATCTACTTATTTCTTAAGGTAGATGTTTTCTTTTTCTTAAAGTTTTGTGTTCTTCAAATTTTCATCAAATTTCTTTTTCAATATCCTATATTGTTTTAAGATAGTATGTGAAACTTCTAACAATTCTAAATACACATCCTGAAGATCATCAAAGTTAGAAATTACCTCATCATCACATTCCCTTTCAACTACTAAGCATATATTTGCTTGTTCTGATGTTTCTAAGTCGAAGTCAGATTCAGAAGAATCCAGATCTTCCCAAGTTGCCATCATGCTCTTTTTGTTTTCTTTACTTTTCTTATGTTTTCTTTTGAGCAACGGGCATTCGGACTTGTAATGTCCTATTTTATTGCACTCATAGCAGACGATAGAACTTTTCTTATTCTTTGAATTGTCTTTGCTATTCTTCTTAAAAGTGAAATCTTTATCTTCCCTTGATTTCTTTTTCCATATCCTCCTAATCTTTCTTGAAATGAAGGATAGTTCATCACCATCTTTACTTGAATCTTGATCAGATTCACTAGCATCATCATTCTTGATTTCTTCAATCTTTAATGCTTTTGAAGATGTGCATCTATTTTTTTTGTATCTTCTGATTCTTCTGACCAGCCTTTAGTGCGACAGATTTATCTCTTCTAGGTTTATCTTCTGGATTAAGTTCTACTTTATGTATTTTCAGTGAACCAAGAAATTCATCTAGCTTCAGCTTATTTAAATCCTTGGCCTCTTGTATTGCCGCTACTTTAGGTCTCCATCTTTTTGGAAGACTTATGAGAATCTTTCTGAAATTATCTTGATTATCTTAGATTCTTCTCAGAGCTTTAAGTCCATTAATAATTTTTGGAATCATCTAAACATCTGATCAATAGTCTTATCATATTTCATCTTAAAAAGCCATACTGATGAACAAAAATACTAATCTTGAACTCTTTCACCTGATCTGTGCCTTCATGTGCAATGAATAATGTGTCTCACATTTCCCAGGCAGATTCACATCCATGAACCTTATAATATTCACTTTTGCTTAGAGCATAACTTAAAAAGAACTTGGCCTTTGAGTTTAACTGAAATTGATTTTTCTGATCAGTTGAACATTTGTCAAGAGAGATGCTATTGCCTTCGTCGTCTGTCGATGTATATGGACTATTCTGAATGATATCCTAAAGATCAATATGTGTGGATTTTATAAAGAGCCACATCCTGTCTTTCCAATAATGATAATCTTCACCATTGAATGTAGGAGATCTTATGACCAAGGTACCTTCAGTTATAAAAACATTTGATTCGGCCTTGGATCTTTGTCCTCACTTTGTAACAGTGTTTCTTGGAAACCTTGCTATGATACCAAAATTACTTGTTAATATAGAAATCACATATAATATGTAAAATACACAAGAAGGGGGGTTTAATTGTGTAAAATCTTCAAAGATATTAATATTTAGAAATTTCTTGAATTTTTTTACAAATTCAGATGATCACAAAATCAATTCACTTAAGTCGATGAGTAATGCAATTGCAAAAATTATTATCTACTCTTCTAACAACAAGAAAATTAAACGATAAGGGTTAGAGAATAAACGTCGTGATTTTATACTAGTTCACTATTAAACTTGGGCTATGTCCAGTCCTTAGAGTTTGTCTGAGATTTCACTATACTCTTCAACTTTACAAGTATTCTTTCTACACTTGTAGAGCCTCTTCAGGTCTCTCTCACAAAGTATTCTTTATCTGCTTTCTCAGCCTCTCCAGGCTCTAGCCTTTCTTTCTCTAGGAAAGATATTGTTTGAACTTCACGTTACAAATGTATTCGCTCTTTCTTTCGCACTTGAATACAGAGTTTCTCTAAGTATTATACAATCAGATTTTCTCTTTTGTAAATTTTTTTTTAGTTTACGACTAAAACTAGTATTTATAGCCTAAGTCTTCAACTATCTTCTTGAAAAATTGCTTTTTGAATCTTCTAGAAACCATTATTAGTTGAGTGTCGTAACTAACTCTAACTAACTGACTGGCTGAAGTTCTAGAATTGTTTCCTTTTGCATCGTCTGGTATTATACTTCTTTTGATGTCTCTTCGTCTGGTGTCACGTTTTTTCTGTAGTCGCACTTCTTCTGGTGTCACGCTTCTTCTGGTGTCATCCTTCTTCTATTGTCGATGTCAATCTTCTTATAATGATGTGTATCTTCTGATGATCTCTGTATTGAGTTTAAAATATCTTTTGGGTTTGACTACGCATCTTCTGGGGTTGTCCATGTATCTTCTGGTGTTGACTTTCTATATCTTTTGGTGTTGACTATGTATCTCATTTATATTTTTCTGCATACTTAACAAACTTATCAAAATAGTTCATATACTTCTAACATTATTATTATTTGATTGTCATCAAAATTAATAAAAGTGAAATCTTCTTAACTTAACAACATATGTTACTCGTGGTAGAATGTTGATGAACTTGATTGAAAAAATTAGCACTTTTAAAAGCACAAAAGAGATATGATAGAGAGTGACAAAGAGAATGGGAGGTGTTAAAGGTAAGAAAGAAGTGACTCCTAATCACTAGTGACAAATTGTGGTGTATTAGACACAACCCATCTAGCAAGCAAGCTTTCTAATGGCAAAACCACAAGGAACATATGAGATATAAAGATAGACAAAGAAAAAAAAGAATTTGCAAGAATTAGGCCAGTTTTAAGGAGGAAGATGTGTAAAAATGCATCTCGCACTTGTAATGGGTGTCAAGTAACCTCATTCCTAATTTTAAAGCCTAAAATTTTTTATCAAATTAAAATCTTCTAATTAGATTAAGTTTTAATTAGTTTTAATTTCTAATAAAATTAGAAAATTGTTTTCAAAAGGGGATCAAAATTTTACTAGGAACAATTATAAATTTTAATTTTGTTTAATATTGAATTTTTAAATTAAAGGGTAAAAAACACCAAATCCCTCTATAGTTTGCACCTTTTTCAGTTTAGTCCTTGATTTTTAAGAACTATCATATACCCCTATAAAGTTTTTTTTAAAATTTCATATGTATCGCTTGACATCATTCTTTGTAGGAAAACCTAACAAGAATGAACAAACAAAATCGTATTGACTGATTTGGTATTATATAACATAACAATTGTTATGATTACGTCACATAAGACATAACCTTGGTTGTTATCATTTCCTAAAGTCACAATATCATCTATATACATGACACACTCATTTGGGTGTAATCTTTCTTAAGCTATATAATATTGTGATATATGACCCAAACATGACATGTATTGTGTCACCTAACATCTAACTAGGCTACACGATGTTATTTGTCCATTATCTGTTAAAAATCTAACGGAGAATGATGTCAAGGGTACGAGTGAAACAAAAACTTAATCTTAGAGGAGTATATGCTAGTTTTTAAAAATTAGGGATTGAAGTGAAAAGGTCAAAACTACAAGAAGTTTGTTATAATTATCCCTAAATTAAATTAATTATCAAAATTGATAATTAGAATTAAATATTTAAAGCATTATCTTTTATGATTAGATTATATTAAATAATCTAAGTAAGATTATATTAATTTATATGAGGATTAAAATTTAAAATTCCTCAAATTTATATGATTTGGATGAGCGAATTCATGTTCATGTAAAATGAGAAATGTATATATATAATTTAACTAATATAGGAGTCATATGAAATGAGACTGATAAGTATGTTACCTACCTAATTTAATTTGGTTAGTTTGTTAAGCAACATTAAGATTAATTAAAATAAATAGGATTCTAACTTATTAGAAAATTATTTGATAAATTTTAAATTAATAGAGAGGCTATTAATTTGCTTAAGATACTATAAGTAACAAAATATTATGTTAAATTCTTCACTTTATTTGATTTTACAATATAAACTAAAACTTGCTTTTTTATATTTTTTTGAAAAGCGTCATGGATACTGACAAGCTTGCTATACCTAATTTCTTAGACTAGTTTCACAATTTAGAAATAGTTCTAAAAAATAAAATTTATATTCTTAACCTATGACTTTTGATTCACCAACTGTTAAGCTTGAAAAGGTGTTCTATGCTTCGATATGTGTGGAAACAAATCCTAAAAAGGCCCTCCCTAAAGTTTTCCTATTATGAAACTCAACCCTGTTAATAAGCCTGTAAAAGTTGAGATTTAGCTCTCATATAATTGGAAACTTCTTTTGGTTAAGCAAGTTTAGAAACCAATAGGGAGACTTTTCATAAGAGGGGCACAATGAGTTAATGGGAGTTGAGGAAAATGTACCTGATACTATTCCATAAATTGCCACCCCATTAGCACATCTTCTAATGTATAGGATACTTCTTTATTTGAAAGGGGTCAGTATAATAATTTAAACACTGTTACAGCTAAAGATCAAGGAAAAGCTAGTGGTCAACCTACAAAACAAGTGAAAACAAATGCAGATCCTTCAAAAACTGATCATAAAGATGAGGCTTCTCATAAGGGGAGTGTCGATGAAATGCAAACGTTGAATGAAAAATTTACTCCTACTTCTAGTAGAAGATCAAGGAGAAAAAGGATAAAACCTAAAGGCAGTTGGTTATGTTACTTGCATATAGATGATTTTTTGGAATATTAGGGGTATCTTAAGCCCCCATAAAAGGTAGGATATTAAAGATATTATTTTGGAAAAAGTAACCCATCTTAATAGGAACGTCAAACGTCAGAATTAAGACATTCAAGCTCCAGAGTTCAATGAGTATTCTGGGTAAAAGCTGGAATATGGCTCTAACCATATTCAACACTTTAATGGAAGGATAATTTACGTTTTTAATATGGAGGAGTTAAAGTGTCTGTGCAGAATTTTTAGGATCAATGTGTCAATCTCCTAGGCAGGCTTAGTGATTCTAACATAGTATTTGAGGTGACCATCATCTATGCTTCTAACTTTAAGTTCCAAAGGGCTAAGTTATGGATTGATCTATATAGTATCAATAGTATGATGGTGAATCCCTGTATTATTGCTGGGGAATTCAACAATGTTTTGTCTCCATCTGAAGCTTATAGGGATAGAGTTAACCTTTCCAAATTGGGCAGTGAACTAAAAAGGTAATTTTAAAGATTAATGCTACTGATTTAAGATATTTAAGCAACTGATTCACGTAGAGTAATAAGTAGAAAGTTGATGCATTAATCAAGAAGAAGCTTAATAGGGCACTATCTAATCAAGTATGGTTGAGATCTTTTCCAAATTCTCATGTATTGTTTAAATCACCATTATGCTTAGATCACTCCTACATGAAGATATGAGATATCTTCACCAAAAGGAAGATAAACCTGCCTTTTAGATTTATGAATTTCCTATTTAGCAAGTATGGTTTCATAGAATTGGTTAGCAAAGCATGGTCTAGGGATGGACAAGGTTATAAATTTTATCAGTCTATAAGAAAGCTTTATGTTTTAAAATCAAATATCAAGATTATCCTCAAAACAAGATCTTGTCCAATGGAAGGGAGTTAACTAAAGGCTAAGGACGATCTAAGGGGAATTCAGAGGGCTTCTTACTTAGCACCTCATAACCTGAATTTGCAGTCTGAAGAAAATAGGAAATTGCGGGAGTATATGAAAGCACTTGCAAATCACAACTTAATGTTAATGTAAAAGGAAAGAAACTTGTAGATGAAGGAGGCCGATTCTATCTCAAATTTCTTTCATAATTCCATTTAGCTAGGAGAAACTCTAACAAAACTATGATTTTTCTTAATTGCAATGACCTGTTAGCTATTGATTTTTCTTTGATTGAAATGATGGTTAAGAAATTCTATTTAGATCTACTAGCTTCAAATAGGCTTAGAAAGACTTCCCTACAGGATTTGATTGATATGATTGGATCACCTCTTTCTTGCTTTAATATGGAATCATTGTATAGGCCAAAGGTCAAGGACATTCTTTTCTCTTTAAATATAAGGAAAGTTCCTGGGCCAACAGGTACAATGTTTATTTTTTTTTTCACTTAACATGTAATATAACTGGCAGTTTGCTTGTTAAGGTCGTGTAGGAATTCCTACATTTAGGTAGGATGTTGAGGAAGGTGAATGCCATACACATTTTCTTGATTCCTAAAGTTCCATAGGTTGTCTCCTTAAATGACTTCAAACTTTTGTCTTGTTGCCATATAGTTTATAAAGTGATAGCTAGATTGTTGGCAAACATACTTAAATTTCATCTTATGTCTATGATTTATCAATATCAAGGTGCTTTCATTTTTGGTAAAGCAATTTATGATGAATCCTATGGTTTCAGGAGCTAATGAAGGATTACAACTCTAATAAATCATTCAAACATTATGCTATCAAAATAGATTTCTCTAAAGCCTTTGACAACATCAATTGGAGTTTTATCTCTAGTAGTCTGGAATGGATTGGTATTCCTTCTAAATTCATTTTTTAGATTAAGGAGTGCAACTCAACACCTTCTTATAGTTTGTTTTTAATTGGTTCCCCAACAAGCTCTTTAAAGCTTATAATGGGATAAGGTAGGGTGATCCTCTATCACCATATCCATTTATAATCTCTATGGAAATTCTCAATAGAATTATTAGATATAACACTTTAGGAAGTTCATACTTTTCCTATCACCACAAATGTGAGGTATTGCAAGTCACTCATCTCAGTTTTGTTAATAATTAAATGATGTTTTGTACTGTAAATGAGAAGCTAATAACAATCTTCCACAAATCTCTTATAGAGTTTTACAAAATCTCTAGCTTGAAAATTAACTTCTTGAAAAGCAAGATATACTTTTCTTGGGATTTCTCTAATACGAATAATCAGCAGGAGATATTGGATTTGAATATCCAAAGTATTCCTTTCAAATATCTATATGTACCTATATCCCCGAAGAATTTGAAGTACCATGATTGTTTGATGTTGTTAGAAAGATACAAAAGTAAGAGTAAGATTAATGCCTGGTAGAATATTTCTTTCTCAAGCAGGGAGAGTTTAACTAATTATTTTAATTCTAAAAAACCTACACTACCACTGAAGCTCACACCTAGTTCTTCTAAATAAAATCATATTGAAAGATGCATAAAGAATTTCGTTTGGTCTGGAAAAGCAGAAGATTCCAAGGGGAATAAGGTGAAATGGGACCATCTTTGTTGGAGAAAGAAAAAAGAAGGGATGGGACTGGTTTCTTTTCAATCAATCCAAACTAAGATAATTGCTTAAAGACTTTGGAAACTTCTCAATGATAGAAATGTTTTATGTCGCCAATGGATAAATGCCTAATAGTTGAGCAATTCTAATTTTTGACAGTCGGAAGAGAAGTTGGAGTATTATTGACCTTTCATCAACATTTTAAGGCATAGATACAATATTTACCCCTCATCAAAATGTAGATTGGCTATGGTGAAGATTATTGGATTTGGTTTGACAACTGGACACCTCATAGTCCATTGATTAAGAGAGTTGATCTTCTCTCTCTACTAGGTAGATGGATAATCAACACTAAGGTCTGACATATTATTGTTGATAATAAGTGGAAGATCACAAGAAAAGTAGTTGATAGATTTCAAGATTATCTCCCTAGATACATGCCTAATTCATCCATCAAGGATAAACTAATTTGGTATGCTAGCATTAATGGAGAATTCACCAACTCTTCTTCCTTGAAAGTTATAAGACCTCATTATCCGTGTGTTTTGGAAATGATCCCTGATGCCTAAAGCTTCTTTTGTAACTTGGTTGGAAGTTAGAGGATGGTTGAAGATCAAAGATAGAATGAAGGAAAGCGATGATCAGATTTGTTTCCTACACAATGTATTACTTGAAATTGCTAATCACCTGTTCTTCAAATGTGGATTTTCTTTTACAATATGGGTAAGGATGCAACATAAAATGCATTTAGTTTTCCCCGAGAATGACTGGGGAAATATTTTGGTTTAGGCTGAAAATATCTATAAAAGGATTGGAGAAGATAGGAAATGCCTGAGTCTAATGGTAACTTGTTCTTTCTATTTGATTTGGTTTGATAGAAACTAAAGAATCTTTAAGGATGTTCACACAGACAAATATGTTATTGCAAATAGTACTCGTTGTTGGATCAGAGAGATTATGATAGCCAACTAAGTTATTGAAAGCCTACGTTCTTACATGAATCATAATTAGGGTCTAAAGTAATCAAGCTTTGTTTGTTTTTAATTAATTCTAGCTTTGTTTTGAAGACTAGTTTCCTAACCTTATAGTTTCATAACTATTGTTTCTATAATCTTGTAATTTCCTTGATTGTCTTTTGGCATTTTCAATGATATTTATTTATTTATCTTTCAGAAAACAATACAATTTCACCCAATCTTTATATATACAAAGGATGAAGTTTATGAAACATAGCAATGCCATATAGATGGTGATAACCAAGCTATAGATGTGATGATATCTAGTATTATGTGATTTTCAGAGGTAGCATAAGAATAAGAATATTGATAATGTGATTATGCATTTTAAGGATTTTTTTTAAAAAAAAGGTGGAGAGCTATAAGACTTCTAATGCTCTATATCAATGCATGATGGTCTAAGGATCTTTGATAGAGTTATATGTACTATTGATTATTGTCTATATTGAAAAATGAGGTTATTTGGGTTTTGTCATATACCTTAAGTTAAACATTGATTTGGAAAATTTGAACTTTTCTTAATTTATCATAAATTATCATATAAACCAAAAGGATGTAACATAATTTGAATTGTTGAATTTGTTTAATTTCATAAGCGTTATAGTCTTGTTATAAATTTAGGTAAGAAAAAGAGTTTTAAAAAGAATAAGAAGTATTAGTTGAAAGCTTTTACTTAAGTAGCAAAAAAAGTAGTGGTGTTAAGAAGGAGAACTATAGTGAGGGCATATATTTTTTCAATATGGAGTTGGTGGACAGTAGAAGAGGAATTATAAAGTTTATCTTGCTAACTTGATAGATAAGAAGCTTAAAATAACTCCATCTTTAGGTATGATTATGATTGAAATTAATCTTTTTACTTCTTTTTCATAATCTTAGGTATTAGATACTAGATGTGTTTTTTCACATTTTTAACAACTTACAAATATTGTAGGGAGAGGATCTTTAAGTAAAGGTAAGAGAACCTATAAGTTAGCGATGGAGTAAGAATTACTACATCAGTTGTAGGAACTTATAATTTAACTTTGCTTTATGTCCTAGTATTAGAAAAATTTTATTATTATTATATTCAATTTTTATTACAAACATTATTTTCATTCTTATTTTGAATGAATTTGTCTTTATTATTAAAAATAAAAGCTGTAAAGTACTGATCACTGAAATACTGGGCTTTTGTAGCCGTATACTGTAGACTACTGTATACTTAATCACTGTTCTGCATTGCACATGTTAATGCATCAGATAATGGAATGTGCCCCAAGCTGCTACTGATACTGAAAGAGCTTCGAGCTCGAACACTGTACTGACCGGGCATAGCCCGAGGGGAATTATCCCT
>JANIHY010000208.1:37668208-37680335 GCA_027479065.1 Erythroxylum brevipes
CATTATAAGTTAAGTCATATAAATGAAACTATAGTAAAAACGCTATATAAAGAAGGATATTTGGATTATTTTCATTATGAATCATATAAAAATTATGAACCTTATCTTTTAGATAAGATGACAAAACTATCATTTATTGGAAAAGGAGAATAAGATAATAAGTTTTTAAAGCTTGGGCATTCAAATGTATATGACCCTATGGCTACTTGCACTGAAGGTGAGTACTTATATTTTATTATATTTATAATTGATCATTCTAGATATGGCTTTATATACTTAATGAAATGGAAATATGAATCATTTGAAATCTTTAAAAAAATTAGACTTGAGGTTGAGAATCAATCTACTAAAAGTATCAAGGCACTTAAATCTATTTAAGGTGATGAGAACTTAGAACATGAGTTTATTGGTTACTTAAAAGAGGATAGGATTTTATCGTAATAGGCTCCATGTAAGACTCCACAATATAATAAAATACTTGAGAGGAGAAATCATGCTTTATTAGATATGATATGTTTTTATAATGAGCTATGTAGATTTTCCTATTTTCCTTTAGTGATATGCCCTTGAAATAGTTGCTTATATTTTGAATAAAATTTTATCCAAAGTAATTAACAAGACTTCATAGTGGATATGAACAATAGACCAAAGTTATCATACCTAAAAGATTTAAGGATTTGATGTTTATAAGAAAAGTGTACCATTTGAAAAGCCTAATGTTAAATTAGATCAATGTAAATTTGTGGGGTATTTAAAAGCAAGTATTAGAAATCAATTTACTATTCTCTTAAGCAAAATGTATTTGTATCAAGATATGCTACATTCTTGAAAAGATAATTTATTCTAAAAAAAGATAGTGGAAGTGAGGTAGAATTTAGATAAGTTCAAAAACCACAAATTTACATCCAAATTAAGTAAGAACCTTATGATAATACATATGGTGTACAATTAAGGGTTTAAGAAACATATAATCCATGATGTACTAATATATATATATATCAAATATAGTTAGAATATGATATTGAAAAAATAAAAAGTAATGAATTTTTCATGAATAATGACAGTACTAACTTTGAGGAAAAAATCTCTGACATTAATAATTCAAAATATCATAAAATTTTGAGAATTTAAAATAGAATCCATTTATACCAACAAATTATGGAATTTGATAGGATTAATCTTATTATATGTAAGAGGGTTTTGGAAAGAAAAATCAATATGGATGGAATCTATACATACACAAAGCAAAACTATTTTTGTAAACGTTAACTATGAAAAAAAGGAGTTGATTTTGATAAAATATTTTTGCCAATAGAAATTTTTACGTCTATAGAGGTGTTACGGTTATAATTACATGCTATTATTGTGAAATTTGTAAAATGGAAGTCAAAGTGACATTTACGGGAATTTGCTTTAAAATGTGTATATGGCAAGATATGAAGGTTTTGAATCCAAAAAGTTTTCTACTCTAGTATGCAAGTGACAAAAGTTCATTCATGGACTTGAGTTAATGTGAGAAAGTTAGAGCATCCATTTTGATGAGATAAATAGAGAGTTTGGTTTTATATCAAGATGTGGGTGAACTTTATGTCTATATGCTAATTAGAAATGACATATTAATGCCCCAATATATAAAGACTTTTTTTTTCAATATCTTCCTTATGAAGGATATAGGAAAAAAAATTATAGTTTTAGAATAAAGATATATAAAGAGATTAAAAAGTTTAATTGGTTTATTCTAATTCACCTATATATATAAAGTGTTAAAGAGATTTGTTATGGAGATTCCAAGCGGGGATTTTTGCTTATATTGTATGGAATTTCTCTCTCAAAGATTATATGTCTAAAGATATAAGATGAGAGGGGAAAAGGGGATTATATTTATTTTTTCAACTATTTTGGAAATTATGTATGAGATGCTACATACAAGAGCAGATGTTTTTTTAATTATGTTTTGAGTATAACAAGCAAAATTTAAGTTAATTTAACTGATGGTCACTGGATGATTATTAAGAACATCTTAAAGTAATTGAGAAAAACTAAAGATATTTTATTGCATTGTAATAGAGCTGAACTAAAAATTCAAGGTTATTTAGACACTAGTTAATAGGAACAAAACCTAGATAACCAATGAATAAGTTAGACCTAAAATTAAGAGAGCTAAATCAGATATATAAAAATACCCATTAATTATAAATAATTAAAGGTCAAACACATGAAGTAATTGAAAATCATAAAGAAAGAATCATTTGATAAGTTTGAAGTTCAAAATAAAATAAAAATTACTTATGGATCTTAATGAACAAAGATGACAAAACTTTACTAAAACTAAATAAAAATACTACTTACATAAAAAAAATTAGGTTTTAACGTCAGATAGACCGTTTTTTAGATCATGTTCATTACAAAAACTTTATTGTCATTGGACAAAGTCTAGAACATAATCGTGTTAAAGATGTATCGTCATAACTTAATTTCTAGAAAGTTACACGGGTTGGTACACCGCCATACTTGAGACCATGTAACTTGCTATAACTTCACTTTTGCATTCCAATGGGGGATATAAGTTAGGACAAGGTCCTATGACAAGTCATGTTCCATGATACTTAATTTTTAAGAGTTACATAATCCTGTCTGAGTCTATATTCACATCCAATTCTTCTCCAATCTTACCTTGAATTAAGTTAACCGATAGTTGATATTCATGTAGGTCTAACAAGCCACCTAAAATAGTTTTCGAAGTGCCCTATTTAAATCCTTTTTAATCCTTTTACTCGTATCCCTTATAACTGGTCCACTAGGTATAAGTAAAGGATCCCTTAAAGCTTGACTATTAATAGGTGAAGATTGCATTGTATTTTTATAGGTAATTTGATATATGTTTAGTAGTTAAGTTGATTGCTTAGTGTGTGTTTAGCTTAAGAATTGTGTTAGTTCATAAACATTTATGGTTTAAGTGTTCTTTGGATAATAACATGTTTTTGACCTTTAACTATACATATATATGAGGTGTCATGGTGAATTTGTTAGTGTTTTAGGGCATTCAGAAGAGTTTTAGAGGAGACTTGAACTAAAACACAAGGCCACGATCATGGGGGACCTGCCACTATCGTGACAAAAACACCAACATAGGGTTATGCCACGATCATAATAGAAGCTTGAGCATAGGGCCACGATCATAGGGGATCTTCCACAATCGTGATAGAGAGTAAATAACCAGCTCATGATCGTGCACTAAGGGCCACGATCGTGGCCTACGCATAGATAGACATAGAGTCACTTTCATATTCGAGTTTTTGAGGGACATTTTGGAGCCCGTAAAGACACTAGGGTTACCTTAATTGGAAAAAAAAGGATAAGGATGGAAGAGGGAAGTCTACATTTTGCCTACATATGGTAACCCAAAAGAGAGAGAAAGAAGAGAGAGAGAAAAGAAGAAGAGGAAGAAGAAGAAGGTTCTAATGCCAAAGCTTCCTAGAATTGGTGATCTCTCAATGTCGCTACTTTCTCGATCCATCCAATCTAAGTTTCATTTCCTCCCCATTTATCTTTTTATTCATTTAAAGTGTAAGATTGAGATGAGTTGTATGGTTATCGATTTTGAGTTATTCATGATCTTCTAACTTTTTCCTTTGGTATTTTGCTTATTTTTAATGTTAATCTAGTTGGATTGTGTTTACTTGATTTGGGATTATGAATGATTAATGTATTTGCATGTTTCAGTAATAAACCGAGAGGGTGAATAGAATAAAAATGATTAGATTAGATTGACGGGAGTTAGGCGATCTAATTGACCACTTAATCAGTCTAGTCGGTAATTTCATGGAGAGATATCACGTACGAGACTCGATTGTTTATTAGAGAGCTTTAGAACTAATTAGAATTGTGGGTAATTTTTAAATTCAGAGATTGCAAGTCTATAATTCGATTAGGGTATACAATTTAGGGAATGATTATAACCCGAGAGAGAGTAATCAACCCTATGATTGTTTAGAATCGACACCCCATAAACACAAAAAAGGCTAGATTAGCATTAATGATAGGTAAAATCCCTCTCCCATAACTTGATTAATTCTCTTAACGAATTTCCATTATTACATTATTTGATTGTTGCTAGTTTGTTTTGATTTAGTTTGCTTTTCAGTTATTATTCAAATTTGAGTCTTAAACAAAGCATAACCTAAATTAAGTGGTGCCTAAGCACAATCTTTGTAGAACAATATCTAATTTTTACAACAAGTAACGACCCATATTCTTGTAGTTTTTAGCTAAAACAAGTAATTGGTTTTACAATCAATAAGTTTTTGACGCCCTTGCCAGGGATTGTTTTGTTTAACATTGTAACATCCCGTTATCGATGTGATGGGCATATTGGTAAATTGGGACGGGTTAGGATTGCATACTGCATTTTATTAATTGATCATTCATTGACCTCTAATTATAGAGGAATAAGTTGTCTGCTCATGCATTTATAGGTACATGCATTTATGAATTTTTCCGGCATTTAATTGTATTCGTGAATTGGTTTGGAAATTATATAAAATAGAGGTTCCGAATCGAGATCAAGAGGGAATTGGTTGTACTGTATAAGGTGATTTTTGTGTACCTAGAGATAAATATAGCTGCATGAGCTAAATCTAGATGCTTGACTTAAAAAAAAATCTGTAATAGTAGTTGGTTTGAAAACATAGAATCATGATGTGGACAGAAACATATGAGATATACCTATGACTAGACAGATTAGTAGAGATTAAGGTAAGATTGGAATTGGAAAAGATTGAAAGGATTATACAGAGGGACCTGTCTACAAAAAGCTACTGTTTAAATCAACAGTATCGAATAGAACTTTTCATAGTAGAGTATCACATATATGGATATTAGGGTACTCAATCTAGTACAAATAAGAGGGTATAATGACGATTTTTAAAATGAAGCAAAAAGGAAACCTTATTAGGTATGGGAAAGTAACATCAGTTTTGCAAAAAGAGATTAGGACAACCCAAATTAAGGATTTGAGTCCGTATCCTACCTGATAAAGAGTTGTCCTCGTAAGAGTATAGCAAAAGAGAAATTGGCGGCTAAGAATATCGAACTGAGTGATTATATGTTTGAGTTCCTAGTAGTCTGGACTATTGAAGAAAGGTATAAGGCATATACGTTTGGAATGCTTCAACATATAGTATATAGTGCAAAGTGACTACAGGCAAAATCATCATTTTCTTGGTGAGACGAAAAAAAGAGTCGATCACCCTGAGTAAAAGCCAGAACAAGTTGGGATACCATAGGGAGTGAAATGAATTTGGAATCTGAATAACGTGGTTTTTGGAAGACGAATGAATTTTGGTGGATCACATCGAAGTTGTGAAAGTATGGAAAAATTGAAAGTTCATAGTACTAATATAGATGAAAAAAAATGAAAAAAATGACTTGTCCTTGAGTGTATCATTTGTGCTTAGGCGTAGAAAAGTGTGACATAAAGTGGTCCATCGAAACCTATGGCAAAAATGGGACTATGGTATTATAGTGATTGTATGGTTAGTATAGTTATAATCCGATATATGTGGTATTGAAACTGGAAGTAAAGTGTTGAATATTCCGAAACTCGTCAAGGACATAATTAAGAAAGTATAAATGCTGAACGGAGAATTGATAGGAAATGGCAGAGAGTATGAGATAACGGTACCCCTACCTTCTTCAGTATCAAAAATGAATTTCGAGGACGAAATTTTTATTAGGAGGGGAGAATTGTAACATCCCATCATTGATGGGAAGGATAAATTGGTCATTGGGGACGGGTTAGGAGGGTGGAATCATAGCTCGGCATGTTCATGCGTATGGCCGCTAAATATATAGGAATGATAATTTTTGCACATGCACATAATTGTACATGCATTCATGACATTTCCCGACATATGTGTCCAAATGTATTTGTTTTGTGAAAAGTGTGATATTTGTATTTGAAAAATTGAATTGGAGTGATTTCTGTGTGTTTTACATTTTAAAGGACTTTTAGAATTTTTTCTGAAATTTTTGAGAGAAAATGTCCGGTCCGGAGAAATTGCCAAGTGACGAATTGATTGGCTTTCCGGTACTTGAAACGACTGTCCACTAGCACTGAAAAATTAGATTCTTGATGTTTGGTTTTATTAATTGGAACCATTGGTTTTTGGGACAAAGTTAGAGTAGAAATTGGAGACCAAATGGGTTAGTTACTAAGTGGACAAATTGGAAGCATAAGGAATTGATTAGTGGCAAGTGACATGTGTCACTTGCCCCACCACTTATACAACCCACGAAATTGTTAAATGGAAGACCATATTTTGGTCTTTCATTAAGCCAAGATGAAAAAGGGTTAAGGGTGATTTGAATTGTAAGTTCTCCTCTCACCCGTAGCTTCTTCTTTCCTTCCTCCTTGGTTGGTTTAAGTTTTCCTTTGTTCACACATAAATCCTAACCTAAGCCTTGCCAGAGTGATGATCGTATGGTGTTGGAAGGAAGGTAGAGACTTGGTGAAAAGTGAAGAAATGAAGAAGTAAAGGCTTGTTTAGGTAAGAATGAAGTTATATGTTCTTATTTGTGGTAATTAGAAGTTGATGGATGAGATGTTTTGTTGTATTAAGTTGTTTTGAAGTGTTTTAAATGATGTTAGATGAGTTAAACTTTGAAAGATGGGAAGAATATAACTGAAGATTGTTAAAAATCGAGTTTCGGGATGTTTCTTGGGCTCGCACGTCACGACGCACTCATGCACACGTCGCGGTGCGCGCGAGCATACACGCCGCGGCACATGCAAGCGTGCACATCGCGGCGCATGCAAGTGCTCTCGCCGCGGCGAGCTTCTTTCCGCCGCGACGAGGACCCATTTTCCTGCACATACATGTTTTGATTTTTTTATCCATAAATTTTGACGTAGATGTCCAAATGAGGTTATTTTTGATTTGTTGTAAACTAGAGACATGGGGCTACAAGTTATCTGAAAGAATCAAATTTCTATTCAGTCCCTAAGATGTTCAATTTTTGGAGTGAAATTGGGTATAGTTTACAGTCTCGATTTTAGCAATAACTGGACCTATAGAGGTCCGAATTGAGTGATTGTGGTGTCAATGAGTTTCAAAAATTTAGAGGAAAATTTTGTGACAGGAATTTTTGGGAATAGTGCCGGGAAAATCATGAACATGCATTGTACACATTTTAAATTATTACATGTGCATTATTAAATGTTTCTGATTGGACAAGGGGTAATATGTGAATATTTTGACTGTTTTAGTGGCGCATTTAGAACGTCAACCCATAGACGTTGCCGAGGCTTCCAGGCATTAGCTTCGGGAGCAAAGGTGAGTGACCTAGATGGTCTCATTTCATTGTTTGTTTGTTTTTATTTGATTTTTGTATTAATTGACTACTGAATGGCTAAATGAATGCGTCTTGATTGTTGATTCCGAACAGAAGGTCCGATGATTGTGATGATTGATGAGATATTGAAGTGCTGCTTGTATGTGAATAAGAAGAACTAAGTGTACTTAACGGGACTGTTAAATGTGTTCTGAATCTGCATTTGCATGTAAGTGAAAATGTGTTTTTCAATTTAATGTTGAATGCCGGACTAAGATCCGATTATATGGGAATGAGATTGAATGGGAACATGCAATAAGATGATGCATTTCATTTCATGAATGCATGAAATATAACAGGAGTTGTGACCAGAGCAGCCACCGACCAGAGCTTTAAGCTCAAGGAGTGAAAATGAGCTTCGAGCTCATAAGTGATTCAGAGCCTTAGGCTCAACGTTAAATGAGCCTTGTATCCATCAATGGATAAGGGACATTTATTAATGAGCCCTACAAGGGACAATTTAGGCACTCGGTCACAGCAAAGTAATAAATGAAAAGTAAGTCTCATATGCATGTATCAAATAGGAAAATATGAATGTGTAGACTTCTGTAAGTCTGTGAATGTGAAATTTCGGTGAATGTGTTTTATGAGATAATGTTAGATGTATACAAATTGTGTTATGTGACTGAGTGGACCATCGATGATGGTTAACTCACTAAGCTTGCAAAACTCACCCAAAATTTGCAATTATTTTTCAGTACTCAGAAGAATACCCCATTAGACAACGGGCGTATAATACGAGAAGAAGTCGGGATCAGTTCGCATCTGTATTAGTGTCTCATAAAATTGTATTTCTTTTGAAGTTTTGTACAATCGTTTTGTAAAGTCAACGGACTGAAATAAAGTGTATTTATAATAAGGACCCCTGTGGTAAATATATTTATCGATGATCGTATATATATGAATTGCTTCCCGCATAGTGTCTGTTTGTATAAAAAAAAATTATACTGAGTTTAGACTGAGTGATGTAGCACGCCACCCTCGCAGGGCACGAACTCGGATATCACCATCAATGTTGAGTTTGGGTCTTGCGGGAGTGGGGTGTTTCAGAGGTAAAACATTTCGGTGTATCCTTTTGTGTATTATCATAAGTTTTGTGAAAACAAAGATGCTGGAATTTTGTGTCAATAGATCACATTTCCGTTTTTATTGTAAAAAAAAGTGCTGGATTTTTGTTTCAAAGAATCAAATTTCGGTTTTGATAAAATATTGAGTGCTTCATGAAATGAGTTTCGGTTTTAATGAAAACAAGTGCTGGATTTTTTTGTCATAACAAAGATTTGGTTTTCTAAAAATCTAATGCTAGAATTTTGTTTTTCAAAGTGACAAAACTTGGTTTTTATATATGCCATTACATTTTGTTTACTGAATCGGCCAGATCATGTGAGGGAAGAGTTCGAAGCAGAAAATACAAGTCCAAGAAGAATACTTTGGGCCTAAAAGGCTTGTAATTATTTTATGTATCTAGGATGAGCAATAAAAAGTGGCTTTATTAGTTTATGTGATGAATGGAGAAATGAATGCTTATAATTTGTGATATTATGTGATTGGATGCCATTTAGAAAATTGCCAACCCTAGGCCTTGCCATGCATTCATTATGTATGAGATATATAATGAAACAATATAGGATGGATAATAAATTGCATCTAGACAAGATGGTAATTAAAACTTAAAGCCCAAAAAGATTGAGTGGGAGAGGATGGTCATATGAGAGTCCACGGTCTCCAAATGATGGCCCATTTGCATGTGGTGAAGTGTTACTCCCCATCGGAGGACATTGATCCTAGATCTTGCATGGTTTGGGTCTCCTTAGGGATAAGTCCTCATATTGATATCTGTTATAGAAAAAAAAAAATAACCATCATATAATGTTTAAATTTTTTAAGTTTTGTTAAATCTATCATCATGCATACATGCATCACGATTTTATACAAAGTTCCATTAATTGTTGACTAGTATGTTCATGTTTTAATAATTTATATTTTCAGGAATAATCAACCACAAAATGAATCCTCTCACACTGCACTTGACTAATAACAAATTGGAAAACGGAGACAATTTAAATGAATGGAGACGTAACCTTGACATTATTCTTTAATATGAACGTATTTCATGGGTGTTAACTGAAAGTGAGCCTACACCTCCGGGTGAAGCTTCAACTCCTGAGTAAGTCCAATAACATGAGCGTTGGCAGAATGCTGAAAAGACTACTAAGTGTTATATTCTGGCTTCTGTCAACGTCATGTTGCAAAAGCAAATTGCTTTTATGAAAACTACTAGTGCAATGGTCCATCACCTACATAAGATGTTTGGTGTGAGGACTAGGTCTGTAAGAGTTAAAGCTATCCATACCTTTCATAATCTCAGACAAAACCCTGGTGAACCGGTGCAGCATTATATGATGAAGGTAATTTCTGTGGTCACTAAGGCTGAAATGCTTGGGGCTTATATGGATGCAGACACGCAGATGATTATGATCATCCATAGCTTAAACTCTTCTTTTTAATAGTTTAAGTTAGACTTTGAGCTCAACAACAAGGATTACACCTTGAGTGAGTTGATGAATACCCTCCAGAGCACGGAGGAGATATTGAATATTAAAGCTTATGGGCCAGAAGCTAATGTATCTTCTTCTTCTAAGCCCAAGGGTAAGGGCAAGGAAAAGAAGAATGGTCCAATGAAAAAAAAAAAGCCCAAATAGGGGTCAAGGCCAAACCCATGAAAAAGAGGGCCAAAGAGAACATCAAAGGAAAGTGTTTCCACTGTGATGAGATGGGCCATTGAAAAAGAAACTGTCCAGTCTACCTAGAGTCCCTCAAGAGCAAACAAGGTATGGGTTTCCTAAGTTTGTTAGGAACTAGAAATGTGGTAGATTTATCTATTTCTTGGATATTAGATTTAGGAGCCACTAACCATGTTTATAATTCATTGCAGGGGTTCCAACAAAGGAGAAAACTGTCTAAAGGCCAGTTTCAAGTCAAGATAATAGATGACTCCTATGTTTCAGCAGAATCAGTGGGAGTAGTTATCTTAGAATTTCATAGTGGTCATAGGTTATATTTGAAGGATGTTTATTACATGCCTATGATTGTAAGAAACATGGTTTTTGTTTTTTGTCTAATAAAATATGGTTATTCCTTATATTTTGAAAAAGTTGTTTCAATATATGAGAATAAGGATTTTATTTGTTATGTGATAATTAAACAGGGATTGTTCTTTATAAAACCTATGCTAGGCTCACTAAACACCACAGAATTGATAAAACCAAGACAGTCCAATGTTTCTAGCATTAATTCAAAGTATCTGTGGCACTTAAGAATGTGTCATATCAATTAGTAAAGACTTGAAAAGTTAGTAAAGGATGGGATCCTTATGGGCTTGGATAGTGATCCATTACCTACCTGCGAATCTTGTATTGAAGGAAAAATGACCAAAGCCTTATTTCCTTTTAAAAGAAATAGATTTGAATCCATGTTGGACTTGGTACATACTGATGTGTGTGCGCCCATAAATGTACATTGAGAGGAGGTTATGAATATTTCATAACTTTTATAGATGATTACTCAAGGCATGGCTATTTGTATTTTAAGCATAATAAGAGTGAATCCTTTGAAAAGTTTAAAGAATTCAAAGCTGAAGTTGAGAAGCAATTAGGCAAGCCATTGCAACAATTTTGATTAAATCGAGGTGGTGAGTACTTATCTGGAGAGTTCCAACAATTTTTAATTGACAATGGAATCATTTCCAATTTTTCAGCTCCTCGAACACCTAAACAGAATGGTGTAGCAGAGAGGAGAAATAGAACTCTATTGGAAATGGTAAGATCAATGATGTCCTACGCTAGCCTTCTAGAATCGTTCTGGGGATATGCCATACAAACGAAATGGGTGCGCTACGATTCGATCAATTCTATAATCCACATGGCATCGATATAAATAAACCACGATAATAAAATCACTAAATTTTAAAACCATAAAGCTTTTCTCATTTCATAATATCAATCAGAAATATAGACTAGTCTATCAGTTCCCTACAGTCTAAATGCAATATTTCCAAAAAGGAAATTGATACAAAAGTCTATACTAAGTCATCCCCCCAAAATCAATCCCAGCTGACCGACTTGTGTGCCATCGCTTCTCTCGCCAATGCGCCCACGCGGCAGGAAAAGTATATCTCTGGAGCTAGGAGTCTAATCTATCAGTCCTGAAAAATAGGTTCAATTTTGGGTGAGTTTGCGAACTCAATGAGAAACCATCATTAATGCTTCACTCAATTCGTGCATTACGCAAATTGCATACAGCACATCACAGTAACATTTAAAATATCATATAACAGTTTACAATTGGTCATGCCATAACAGAACTCAGTAATTACCACCAATCAGTTAACACATTCATATGCAATGCATATGCGATTCTTTTCCAGTTTCTTTCAGTGTTATGACCGAACGCTTCTTCAGTGACAGTATTCAGTGGATGCGTCAGGGAGTAGGAGAGCCCTCATGCAGGATGCACTAACTCCCCTTGAGCTCAAGGCTCGGTTTAGTGGCAGTATTCGAGCTCAAGGATCTATTCAGTAATAATGGCGACTCTGGTCAAAACGTCCATTATCTGTTCATGCAATTATGCATGTAATGCATATGTCCAATAATCTACAATCATATGGCTATAAAAGCCCATTTAACACAGTTTCCCATAATCATGTATCAGTGAAATCCAATTTATCGAAAGCATG
>JANIHY010000208.1:37680435-37702267 GCA_027479065.1 Erythroxylum brevipes
TTGAGTTATGAATTTAGGATTTATTAATTATAGCCATTACAAAATTTGGGAGAAATTAGAATAAGAATTG
Organism: Erythroxylum brevipes; assembly: GCA_027479065.1. Lineage (NCBI taxonomy): Eukaryota > Viridiplantae > Streptophyta > Magnoliopsida > Malpighiales > Erythroxylaceae > Erythroxylum > Erythroxylum brevipes. The sequence continues at coordinate 37,680,506 of JANIHY010000208.1, forward strand.
GATTTTTGACCCTAAGAATTGGGCATGTGGCAAATGAATTGCCAAACATGCCTTAAGCCCTAGTATTTTTCAGGACAACGATAGTAGACTCCTAGCTCCAGTTAGCGAGACTTTTCCTGCTGTGTGAGCGCTGGCAAGAGAAGTATGGCTCACAAGTCGGTCAGCTAGGATCTTTTGGGGATGATCTAGTTAGGAGTTATTTTAGGTTCCTTTTGGTTTTGTACAGTATGTAATTATGACAGAATCGAGTATTTATGGTTTTTAAGAAATGAAATGAAAATCTTTTGGGTTTTAAAATTTAGTGAATTTGATATTACAGTTTTATTTTATTGATGCCATGTGGAGTATAGAAATGATCGTTCGTAGTGCACCCTCATCGTAGGTTATGTATCGGAATGACCTACGGGTGTCCCGGTGCGTACCCTACGATAAGGGAGCGCTACATTAGGTGGTATCAGAGCATGGTTTGGTATCTTTTGGGCATAGTATATTTTTTTTTAGGCTTGAATTTCAGTAAGCAAAGCAGAAATTGATCGAATTTATGGTTTGTTATAGGTCATCCGTCCTTGGTGATCAGGTAGATCAACCAGCTGACCATGGTTCTATCGGAGCTAGTATGGACTGCGACTTTGATGAGCGATTTGATTATGCGGTCTCTCTACTTCAGGGTCCAGCATATCAGTGGTGGAAGACTGTGCCGGGTAGTACCGCCAGACCCTGTAATCTGACATGGGAGGATTTCTTGAGAGCCTTTCGGGATAATTACATTCCAAAGGTCTATTTGGAGATGAAGATGCAGGAGTTCTTAGAGTTGAGACAGAGTCAGATGTCTGTGGCCGAGTATGAGGTGCGGTTTAATGAGCTGATGGGATATGCCTCTGTTTTGATTGCTACTGAGTTTGATAGGTGCCGGAGATTTGAGGGAGGACTTAATCTGGAGATCTGTACCAGGTTAGCCCGGTCTGATATGGGCACCTTTATTGAGTTGAGAGCTACTGCAGTGCGGATTGAGCAGCTTCTGAGGCATAGTCAGACTGAGACTGGTCAGGGATCCAGGGGCAAGAGGTCGAATGACAGTCAGGGCAGCTCTGGTAGGAGTGTTAGCAGGCGCCAGAGCAGGTTCTTTAGATCTTCAGGAGGATCCAGACAGTCTGGTTTTGTTCAGAGGGGGAGATTTGGACAGTCTGGCAGTGGTAGTGGCAGAGGATCAGGGCAGTCGCCTGTTTGTATACATTGTGATAAGAGGCACAGTGGAGAGTGACAGGAGCCTATCTGGCATGCGGTTCTATGGATCATATGATTAGGAATTGTCCTCTGACTTTGGGAGTTCAGTCTGCTGCGAGTGGGAGAGCTGGTAGTAGCACGACAGTGCAACAGAGTCGGGGTGGTGGACCTGGATTCAGGGGCCGAGGCAAAGCCCGAGTTAGAGCTGGAGATTCCTTTGTGGGTACTAAGGGACGGGGCAGCCGACCGCAATTCCAGGCCAGGGTCTACGCCATGACTAGGCAGGAGGCCCAGGTTTCTCCGGATGTCGTAGCGGGTATGCTCTTGATTTCCAGTTTTGAGGTTTATGCTTTGATAAATCCAGGTTCCACGCATTCTTTTATTGCACCGCATGTGGCATGTAGATTGCATGGGGATAGGGAGATGTTGCAGTATGGGCTAGAGGTGAGTACACCTCTAGGTAGTACTACTGCTTTGGGAGAGGTCTGCAAGGGATGCTCGTTCCAGATAGATCAAGCAGTGCTGAGTGCAGACCTGATAGTATTGCCTCTGCGAGAGATTGATTTGATTATGGGGATGGACTGGCTTACTGCCCATAGGGCTGTTATGGATTGCTATACCAAGGAGGTCGTGTTAGAGTCTCCTGGTCAGCCTAGAGCTGTATTTCGAGGTGTTAGTCAGGCAGTGCCAGTCAAGATGATTTCTTTTCTGAGTACCCTGATGTTGATGCAGGGAGGTTGTGAGGCTTATTTGGCTCACGTGGTGGATACCATAGTTGAGCAGGGGGTACAGGAAATTCCCGTGATCAAGGAATTTCCATATGTGTTTCCCGATGAGTTACCGGGCTTGCCGCCAGATCAGAAAATGGAGTTTTCGATTGACCCCATTTCAGGTACCGCTCCTATATCTATACCTCCATATAGGATGGTACCGGTGGAACTGAGGGAGCTTAAGGCTCAGTTCCAGGAGCTTCTAGATAAGGGATTTATCAGGCTAAGTGTTTCGCCTTGGGGAGCTCCAGTGTTGTTTGTGAAGAAGAAGGACGGGAATTTGAGGCTGTGCATCAATTATAGGCAACTGATTCGGGTGACAGTGAAGAACAAGTATCCACTGCCTAGGATCGATGATTTGTTTGATCAGTTGCAAGGGGCTCAGGTGTTCACTAAGTTGGATCTAAGATCTGGATATTATCAGTTCAGGATAACAGAGGCCGATGTGCCTAAGAGTGCTTTCAGGAACAAGTACGGGCATTTCGAGTTTGTAATGATGCCGTTTGGGTTGACTAATGCCCCAGCAGCCTTCATGGCCGTGATGAATAAGGTCTTTCAGCCATACCTAGATCAGTCCGTGATTATGTTTATTGATGACATTCTAGTGTACTCAAGGAGTAGACAGGAGTACGCTAAGCATCTGAGGATTGCTTTGCGGATTATGAGAGAGAGGCAGTTGCATGCGAAATTCACTAAGTGTGAATTTTGCCTGGATGAGGTGGTGTTCTTAGGCCACATTGTGTCTGGTGAGGGTATCCGGGTGGATCCTCACAAGATTGAGGCAGTGAGGAGTTGGAAGGTTCCGAGGAATGTGTCAGAGGTGCGGAGTTTTCTCGGATTAGCAGGTTATTACAGGAGATTTGTCGAGGGGTTTTCAGTGATCTCAGCACCCTCTGACAAAACTTCTAAGGAAGAATGTGGCCTTCAGATGGACTGATGAGTGTCAGAAGAGCTTTGAGGAGCTGAAACATCAGTTGACTACGGCGCCGGTGTTAGCTTTACCATCGAGGACTGGAGGTTTTGAGGTCTTTAGTGATGCTTCGCAGTAGGGTCTAGGGTGTGTTCTGATGCAGCATGACAGAGTGATAGCTTATGCCTCGAGACAGTTGAGGTCTTATGAGGTGAATTATCCTGTACATGATTTGCAGTTGTGTTTGCTCTGAAGATCTGGAGACATTATTTATATGGTGAGACTTTCCAGATTTTCACTGATGATAAGAGTCTGAGGTATTTTTGAGTCAGCGAGAGTTGAATCTGAGACAGAGGAGATGTATAGAGTTGCTTAAGGACTATGACTTCACGATTGAGTATCATCCAGGGAAGGCCAATGTTATGACAGATGCATTGAGTAGGAGATCTCATATCAGTGCGGCTCAGATTCAGATTGGTAGATTGCCTAGTCTAATTCAGTTGAGAGCTCTGAATGTACAGATGGATTTGGGTCACGATGGAGCTCTGATTGCTACTTTGAGGCTTAGGCCGATATTGCATGACACGATCAGGAGAGTTCAGGACCAGGATCCTGTGTTAGTGGGACTGATTGATAGAGCAAGATTTGATTTGACTTATGATTTTGAGTTGAGAGATGGGACTCTTTGGATGGGCTAGAGATTATGTGTTCCTGATATTGATGGTCTGAGGTGTGAGACTTTGGAGGAGGCACATGTGGCTGCCTATGCTATGCATCCTGGTACTACCAAGATGTATAACACGCTTAAGTTGCATTTCTGGTGGCCAGGCATGAAGAGGCAGGTGGCAGAGTATGTTTCCAGGTGTCTGACGTGCCAGCAGGTTAAGGCTGAGCACCAGGCTCCGGTGGAGAAATTGCATTCGTTGCCTATTCCGAAGTGAAAATGGGAACGAATTACGATGGAATTTATTATAGGGCTGCCTAGGACGTCGAGGCAGCATGATGCGATCTGGGTCATAGTGGACCAATTGAATAAATCGACTCACTTCTTGCCAGTAAGTGAGAGTAATACTCTCGATCAGTTGGCCCAGAAGTATGTGGCAGAGATAGTGTGACTGTATGGGGTTCCGGTGTCTATAGTCTCAAACAGGGATACCAGGTTTACTTCGAGGTTCTGGAAGAGCCTGCAGTCTGCTATGGGTACTCGATGGAACTTCAGCACAGCATTTCATCCTCAGAAAGATGGGTAGAGTGAGAGGACGATTAAGACTGTTGAGGAATAGAACCGTATGGAGAAAAACTAAAAAAAATTATTTTTAAACACCCGATTATGTCATCGCTCTGACACCATGTGTAACATGTAACGATACCTTAGTTACATATCCCAAATCGAACGTAAAAGGGCAATAAATGAAGAAATGCAAAAAATACCTGATTTTGGTTCCATACCTTCAAACAAGCTTTCCGAAGCTAAAACAAACATGAATCCACTGTTTTCTCAAAATATAAGCTCTCTTAACGGGTCAGAGAATCCTTATGCTTACGAATGATATGAGCAATTACAGGAAACCTTAACCTTTATATATAACTTCCTTATCGGGTTTTCCCATCACGGGCTCGATATGGGTCTAGTCTATATTGATCGAGATCTATTTTTTATCCGAACTTTGACCCATTGATTTAGATCATTTATTAGGCCATTTTGTTATTTTTATTCGGATCAAATTACATAACTTAACCAATAAGTTATTTGGAAAACAAAAAATGTAATTAAATATTGTCCAACTTTATGAGAAAAGTCAAAAATATCCAACGAAACCCACTTTCATCTTTTCTGTCGTTTGATCCGGTTGAAAGAATTGCCCATATCTATATAACTAGAATTTTATTTGCTTTCCATCAAAATTGGGAAACTCAATTCTACTTAGCCATGCAGGTATTAGTCCTTCCTCCTTCTTCTGTGAGCCTTGTTCACTACAAATCGAGTTTTTCGAAGATATTGGATTGGTTGCTCCCAGACCACTCTTTGTTGTTGCATAAACGACGCAAACATCGTCTTAAGCTCCATTATATCCTTTTCATGTTTTTTTGCTCTAGTTTTTACCCTGTTTTGTGATTTCATTAACAGTTTTATGTTTTCTTTTAACCTTCGCATTTCAGCATCCTTTGTTCCTTCCGCCATGGTTGTTGTTACAAAGGTATTCTAGGAACTCAAACTTTCACCGAAGTTTCTAGCTCACACCCTTTGCACGGTAGTCTCGCTTAGATCTGTTAAAGCAAAGACTTAGCCTTTCCCAACTCTCGAAGTGTTTACCTTGCACACACTCGAAGAAACAATACTTATAAAAACAATAAGAACAAAGGCAACAAGAACGCACAGAGATACGATATATAACCAACTTTATATACTTTCCCTTAAAAGAATACAAAGAATACTCTCTTTGATTTAATGAGAAGAGTAAAGCACGAATGAGCTATATATAGGCATCCTAACTTGCCTTCCAAGTTACATTCAGAATCCTACTCAATCTGAACTGCCTAAGATCGTGCTAGATCATATCTATCCTTACCAGATTACATCACATGGACTAATTAGATGACACCCTGGCTAAATTGGGCTCTAACTGATAAGATAAGATAACAACAAGATAGAGTTTATATTCAACTCGGAAACTAACATCCTTGTCCTCGAAGAACTCTGCTATCTTTGGACGTTCGGTTCCACTACAACTTTAACTCATAGTTGTCACCACATCATCCAAGATCTCCCCACGATCTCTATCCGTTGATGATGCAATGTGATCTCGCCGAAGCCCACTAACATTGACGGCTTGATCCAATGCTCCCACAACAAGTCCATTAGTCGTGATCCATTCATCCGAGCATGGGCTAAGTCCTTAGTCCGTCAAGACCTTAGCCTGGGTCGAGTCAATCTCCACAACATCCGATGCTCTACGAAATTCACACCAAGTCCGATCCCACTTGCCCACATTTTCCTTAGTATTTTCGCATGCCTCCCTCATGCGTGAATCCAACTAACCTCTTGCCTAAGGCTCCTCATGAAGGTAGTTGAGAAGTACTCCGAAACTTAGGCGTCTAACAAACCACCCTCACCAGTTGGATTCGACGCCCTCGTTGAATTAGTCTGAAGGTAGGCATTCACCTGATGGTCTACGTAGCTTCCGCGAATTAGTCTCTCAGGTAGCTTCTGTGATAGGTTTACCCTTCCACTAGATTAAGAACTTGGTCTGTCGGTTCTTCTTGTGTTGACCTATGGTCCGGTGGTCTAGGATCTTCTCCACTTGATCCTCAAACTATATTCTCACAACCGGTGGTGCACGCTTCACTTGACTCCTATTCGGATCTGGTGCATCTTCATAGTAAGGCTTAAGAAAACTAACATGAAAAGTAGGGTATACCTTTAACCGCTCAAGTAACTTTAATCGGTATGCCACGTTTCTCACTTTCTGTAGCATTTCAAATGGTCCATCATATTTCGAAACCAATCCCTTATCTAATTGTTTGCTCGCGATCTTCTTCCAAATCTGCAGGGTTAGTTTCAACAAAACCTTATCTCCCACGTCAAACTCCAACGGGCTCCTCTAAAGATCCGCTTGCTTCTTCATCCATCGAGAAGCTTTACGAAGACTGTCCCTCGCCTCATCCAACAACTCTTGCTTCTCCACCGCAAACTTATGCGCCACAGGACATTTGCCACTTGTCCTTTGTTGAGTAATCTCTAATGGAGTGAGAGGTTGTTATCCCAACACAATCTCAAAGGGACTCTTCTCCGTAGCCGAAGATCTGTACAAGTTATAACAAAATTGTGTAGTATCAAGTAAATTCAACCAATTACATTGACTTGCACTTACATAATGTTGAAAATACTCCTCCAACAAACCGTTGATTCTTTTTGTTTGGCCATCTGTTTGTGGGTGATTTGCCATTGAGAACTTTAACTCACAACCCATCAAGTTAAAAAGAGACGTCCAAAATCGACCCGTAAATCACAATATCCACTGGTACTTTGAAATACTTGACCACATTCTTATAGAACAGCTTGGCCGCAACATCCGAGGGACAAGTTACAAGAGTTGGCATGAAGATCGCATACTTGGAGAATCTATCAACCACTACCATGATTGATGCCATGTTGTCTACCTTTAGAAACCCACTAATGAAATCCATTGAGACCAACATCCAAGGTCTCTCGGGGATGGATAAGGGTTGTAATAAACCAGCTTCCTTCTTCCTGTCTGGTTTATCCAACCGGCACACAAGGCATGTCTTGACCAGCCCATTGTGAGTCATGCGTCCCCTTCAACAATTGTCTCCGCAATCCACCAAAGCTTGGCACGTAAACTTGACTACTCTTAGACATCAATAGCCCATCATCATCGAGGCAAAACCTGAGTACAACACCCTCTTTTACTAAGTAATTAACTTACAGTACATGGTATCTAGCTAAGCTGTTGTTTTGATTTGCTCCAATAGGTTGGACTCCACCCTCGTGATCTAATAAAGGGCTGCAAATACCTCCTTCTTGCTCAAGGCATTTTCCTCGTTATTGTGCTTCCCCGGTTTATGCTCCCACTCGAAGTCATATTTAGCAAGGAACTCCTGCCACCGGGCTTGTTTTGCTTTGCATTTGAGTCCTGAAAAATGTGTTAGCAACATTGTCTGTCTGAACAATGAACCCGGTTCCCAACAAATATACTTGCCACGTTTCCAAGCAATGCACCACTGCAAACATCTCCTTCTCATGGGTCGAGTACTACTGCTCTGCATCATTAAGCTTTCGACTCTCAAATGCAACCGGATGACCTTCCTGTACAAGGACTCCACCAATGGCTTTGTCCGAAGCGTCAGTATGTACCTCAAATGGAAGGTCGAACTCAGGCAGCTTTAGCACTGGTTTGGTTGAGATTACAACTTTAAGTTTTTCGGATGCCTCCTCACATGCACTCGACGAACACCACTCTTGCTTCCTCCTTAGCAAGTTCATTAATGGCACTACTTTCTTGGAATATCCTACTTTGAACCACCTGTAATAGTTCACCAGGCCGAGAAAACTCCGCAATTTTTGTACTAATGTAGGAGCCTGCCACTCAACTATTGCTTTCACTTTCTTTGGATACATCCTAACCTGACCCTTTCTCACCACGTGACCCATGAATCTGATCTCCAATTAAGCGAACTCACACTTCTCCATCTTCACGTAGAGCTTGTCCTGCCTCAGTCTTTCCAACACTCGTCTAAAGTGTTTCACATGTTTTGCCATATTTGTGCTACATACCATGATGTCGTTTAGATAGATCACAATGAACTCATCTAGAAAGTCGTACAGTACGTCATTCATTAGATTGCAAAATGTAGCAGGGGCGTTAGTTAATCCAAACGGTATAACTAAAAGTTCGTATGATCCATATCGTATTATGCATATTGTCTTTTGCTCATCGCCCTCGGCTATCCGCACTTGTCAATACCTACTTCGAAGATCCAACTTTGTGAACACCTCAACCCTCGACAACCTATCCATCAAATCTTGAATCAAAGGTACCGGATATTTGTTTTTAATCGCTACCTTGTTCAATGCTCGATAGTCTATACACATACTCAGTGTACCATCTTGCTTCTTCTGAAACAATACCGGGGTGCCGTACAGAGCTTTTGATGGTTAGCTGAACCCTGCCTTCAACAACTCACCAAGTTATTTCCGAAGTTCTGCCAATTCCATCGGGGACATCCTATATAGGGCACGTGCAGGTGGGATCGATCTAGGAACCAACTCGATCCTGTGATCTACCTCTCGACGAGGGGGAAGAGTTTTCGGCAACTCTTTCAACATCACCTCCCGAAACTCCCTCAACAAACTTGCAACCTCATCAGGGACTTTTACCACGTGATATTCACTAATCTCCCATATGGTAGCGAGATAGGTCTCCATACCTTTCTTCAACCCTTTCTCAATACTCATGGCTGAAACATGTCCTACCGATGTTGTAGCCTTCGTCGTTCCACCATCGAACCTACAAGAATTCACGTAAAAGGAATTTTGTTTATTCATTAGCATCATACCTCCTAAACTTGGGTATAGCACCACCTTTGATGCTTTAAAGAAATCGATCCCCAATATTATCTCAAAATCCTCCAATGGTATGATGATGAAGTTGGCACGTCAACTCCCAATGCTTACTGGAACATTGTAAGCAATTCCTGCAATTGCTTGTGCCTTACTCGTAGCGGTTGTAATTTTCATTGGAGCCTTAGATACCCTCACACCCAACTTCCGAACCATTTTCTCTCCTAGGAAATTATGGGTCGCACCAGTATCCACCATTATGGTCACATCTTTCTCCCCAACCTGTATACCCACGTACAACAGTTTTTCAAGGGGAACCGACTCAGTACTAACTGATTAAGCAAGGTTATTGGATTTAGCGTCGCGTCTTCCAAAGATTCACCGTCTTCTTCGACAATCAGGGCGTTCAGCTTCTCCTTCCTCTGGCATTCTCTAGTAAAGTATGGACCGTCGCACAAGTAACAAGCAATTTTGCCCTTCTTCAAGGACGTCTCCCCATTCTTCGAGCTCCCATTCTGCTTGCCATTGCGTTTGAAGTCTCCCTTTTTGGAATCCTTCTTCTTTTTCCCCTCGGTCCTCTTCTGTTGAGCGTGGCCTTTTCCCTTAAAAGAATTCGAGGAGCTCACCTTAGAGTCTTTCGCCAATCGAAAATCCACCAAGGCATCGGCAGCTGCGATTGCACCAACCACGTCCTTCACATTCTGCCTCTGTAACTCCATTTGAGCCCACGATTGTAACCCGAATAGGAAATTGAAGAGCTTGTCCTCATCTGACATGTTCTCAATACCCAACATTAGAGAGCTAAAATACTTAACATAATCTCTTACCGATCCATCTAGCTTGAGCCGCTTCAAGGCATCCCTCGCGAGCCAAGAAGTATTCATAGGAAGGAATTGATCCTTTAGCTCATTCTTCATCTGCACCCACGTTTCCACGGGAACTCTACCCGCGCTGATCTCCACCAGAGTTTGGCATCCCCATCCAAGTACATGGCTGTCACATTGACCTTATCAGCATCGGATACTCTAGCAGCCACAAACTACTGCTCCATATCCCACAAAAAGAACTCCAACACCTTAGCATCCCGCACGCCTTCGAACACCCTTGGTTCACGCACCTTCACTGATGATGAAAGTTGTGGTGTGGAGCTTTCAGCTCGATCCCATCAATCGTTGCAACAGCACACCTTAGGATAGACATCTCAAAATGAGCATCCTCCAGTGTCTTCAACATATCTCCCATCTGTTGCTGCAATTGTTGAATCCGCGCCTCCAACAGCTCAAACCGAGTATTATGGGAAGTGACCTCTTCCTCCTCCTGAGGAATAGGACCCATGAGCGTCTCCACCTAGATACCCGTTCTGTCAAGTTACCCACTGCCATTCCAAACTTTGGCTTTGATACCAGTTGTTACAAAGCTATTCTAGGAACTCAAACTTTCACCAAAGTTTCTCCCTCACACCCTTTACACGACAGTCTCGCTTAGATCCTTTAAAGCAAAGACTTAGCCTTTTCCAACCCTCAAAGTATTTACCTTGCACACACTCAAAGAAACAATACTTATAAGAACAATAAGAACAAGGCAACAAGAACGCACAGAGACACAGTATAAAACCAACTTTATATACTTTTCCTTAAAAGAATACAAAAAATGATCTCTATGATTAAATGAGAAGAGCAAAGCTCGAATGAGCTATATATAGGCATCCTAACTTGCCTTTCAAGTTACATTCAGAATCCTACTCAATCTGAATTGCGTAAGATCGTGCTAGATCATGTCTATCCTTATCATATTACATCACGTGAATCAATTAGACGACACCCCCGTCTAAATAGGACTCTAATTGATAAGATAAGATAACAACAAGATAGAGTTTACATTCAACTCGGAAACTAACATCCTTGTCCTCGAAGAACTGCTATCTTCGGACGTTTTATTCCACTGCAACTCTAACTCCTAGTTGTCGCCATATCATCCAAGATCTCCCCACGATCTCTATTCGTTGATGATGCAATATGATCTCGCCGAAGCCCACCAGCACATTGACCTGATCTAATGCTCCCACAACAAGTCCATTAGTCGTGATCCATTCATCCTATCATGAGCTAAGTCCTTAGTCCGTCAAGACCTTAGCCTGGGTCGAGTCAATCTCTATAAGGTCCGATACTCTACCAAAATTCGCATCAAGTCTGATCCCACTCGCCCACATTTGTCTTAGTGTTTTTGCATGTCTTCCTCATGCGTGAATCCGGCTAACCTCTTACCCAAGGCTCCTCATGAAAGTAGCTAAGAAGTGTTTCAGAACTTAGGAGTCTAATAGTTGTCCTTCTTTGGATTGACTGCACTGATACCAGTTGTTGGGTTGATTCGGTGATTGATACGTTAACATTGAATAACAAACAAACAAGAAGAGTAAGAAAGGAAGAGAGAAAAATCGATGCGAATGTCAGAGAATATTCAAGAAAGAGAATATTCAAGAAAGAGATACTGTCAATGGTATTTCTGCCTATACTATCCATTGTTACAATCATTTAAATATACGTAAGGGAAGGAATATAGTAAGGTGGGCTCTTGGATAACAATGCTGGGGTTTTATTAAAACGATAAATAGTAACCAGCGCGCTGTTGTGAGCCTCCCGTGTTTCCATCATCTTCTTGGTAATTTCCCGTAACATCTGGCAGCAGGCAATCCCTTTCAATTTTTCTTGACATTACGAATTGTACAATTTGTTGTACAAAAATTATTAACAAATGAAGGGACCGTTTACATGTGATTTACAATGTCGATTAGAACGAGTTCGTCCCTTTGTTTTTCTTTTTTTACTCTTGCTAAAAAGACAAAACAACTATATCATCTGGGAGATTTAAGAGACTCGACTTGCGATTTTCCCTGCGGACCCCTCATTCTCATGAAAAGTCTGTATTCATCAAATGTCATCGGCGTGTATAGGGCAGGTCTCGTCGGTGACACCAATTCCTCAATTGGCGCTACTGGTATGTCACTCTTTGGATTGTAGAAGAAGGCCAATGACACCCTCTCTTCTACCAGATTCACCGTCACTCGGTGCTCAACGCTTCTGTAAATTGCATTACTCAGTACCTGTCAAAATAATTATATATATATGCCACACAATAGTAAGTTAAATGTTTATCACAATTTAAAGGTAATATCAAATCTTAACTCAAAGACGATGGACTGAAACAGGCTTTCCTGAGTCGATAATGGATATTATAGTCTACGAACACCTACACTAAAATGGGTACTGTATTCAATTGTAGTTTTTCCTAGACAAAATCCCGTCACTTTTGGCGACACATAACTTGAGGTGGAAGTGGATGAACTAAAAAACAAGAGAGAAGATAACATCATGTTCGTATGTTTAAAAAGGCACTCGTAAAGTCAAAGAAACAGGATGTTTTTTTATAATTAACACCCTATCTGCTTTTCTGCAGTCTTAGTGCGCATATTGCTAGATTTCAATTTTCGTGATTCTCTAGTATGCATGTCCATTCAACATGATCAAAACGTGGCACTAGTTGCTAATCATTTAATACTTAACAAATACTTTTTCATAAGCGACCAATGACAAGACAGTAACACGTGTTATTTAGGAAAAAAGATTGAAAAGCCTTATCCCATCTTTTTCCGACTATTGCAATTTTGATTGTATGTCCCGTTTTTTTTTTTCTTTTTGTTCTCCAAAGAGTGAAATCATTAAAGAGCTTCCAAGTTCATCACCGATTGAACCAAATCGATAAATCCTCCTTCCAGTGCCTTGAACAAACCTAAGTCGGAAAAGATAAAATATTGAGGTCGTGCTCTAGAGTTCAAATTCTTCACTTATTTCCTTCAAATTGTAGAGAATGTTTGAAATGGTTAATCTTCCTCAATAACTAGATCCCTTAAAGGTTGCTGATTTCCCCACCAAAAAGGCCCTCCCTTTTTGGTTTAAATTTATATCCAGCATGCATCTTTCGCATTCATATGCTAGCTCAGAGAGAGAAGCCTACCTGGATTTGATCTCCAATATTGACAATAAAAGCGTGTGAAGCTGGTTTAACGGTAATCCAGTTGTCATCTTTACGAACTTGAAGCCCCGTCACATGATCATCTGGCAGGAGAAGGGTCAGGCCACCAGGGTCCGAATGCGACGATAGACCAAGTGCCACGTCAGGTTGTGGACACTTTGGATAGAAGTTGACTCTTAGACATGCCCCAATATTCTTACCCCCAAACGCATTCTGAAGCCGATCCTCTGGTAATCCAAGGTTTATTGATAAAACCTTCATCAATCTCCCACATAGCTCCACCACTTCTTTCCCGTATTCGTCCATCACTTCCCTGCAAATCAACCGGATATTATTGATAAAACCTATCTATCGTATAAAGAAAGAGTAGAGAAGGTTAAATGTTTGGTTAATTAGGTGGATTCCAAATTAACATATGGTTCAGAATCAATACTAGATATGATGATATCTATACAACATCATATGACATGTCGAACTTACATGTGTGAAAAGTTAACCATTAAAGAAGAAATAATCACCTGCAGTTAACGGGGAGAGCGGGCCATTTGTTGTAGTCTTTCAAAGAGCAAGGGAGATAGTGAAGGAAGTAGTAGTCACTCCAGTCAAGAATGGCACCTTTCTCCACACCTAGCCGGCTACCATATCCCTCGTAAGTCTTGGGAGAGTTGGCATACAATTGCTTAGCCTCCATTGGCAAATGGAAGAATTCACGCCACACTTCACGAGCACGGTCCATGAGTTGAGGACTAACCCCATGCTTAAGAACCTGGAAGAATCCCCATTCACGACACGCCACAGAGACTTGGTTAAGTATATTGGCACGAAAATTCTCATCCTCCCCAGATAGCCCTTCCAGATCAATAATCGGTATGTTCCCATCAACAGAGAAAGGATTTATGGACGGTCTTTCGAGAGGCGGTTTGACATATCGGTCTGGGATCTTGGATATGCCACTATTGGACAAGGATTGGACGCGCACTATTGGCTCGGGCCAATCTTGGAGTATATTCATGTTGGTAACTTTGTTTGCTCTCCAACACTGTTGCAAGTAAGTTAGAAACGATACGGAACTAGAACAAAGAGACGCCCAAATAAAACATGAAATAACTTCCTAGCTTTCTCCGATACAAAGAGATAGGGGGCTGAGGAGAGGACTTAAAAGAGTAGCAATAGTTAAAAGGGTGAGAAGAGTAGTGGGTGGTGAAAGAAGGGAAGTTGACGTGAATGGAAACGTGAAAGTAATTGGGATTTTTGTTAAATAATGCGATTGTGGGCGATGACATTTGGGAGTGCCAACTGTGTCTCAAGTTCATGGCTACATGAACATTTTGTGGGCTCTTTCCCAAGTTGAAGATAATACTTAGTAGACTTCAGTACCACAGATATTCAACTATCACTTATGTATATATAAATAAAGTTGAAGATAATAGTACACTTCAGTACCACACATACTCAGCTATCACTTATATTGTTACGGTTTGATTTAATTGTAAGATACGAGATTTAAATCTTATATTGACTAAATACAAAGTTGATATGAGATTTATAAGAATTTTGAATTCTCCACTTTTATAAGCTAACTTTTGAAATGTGGGACCCCTAAAGTCCTTATCATATGTGTATATAAATTAATTTCAGTAATTCTTGCATGCGCCACGATTGTATATATGTATTCCCATTTCGGCGCCGTGAACAAGTTTGCTTTATCCTCCCCTTCGTCTCACCTCTACCACACGATCCCAAATTCATCTTATTGAAGCTAGCGAGAATATGATTATTAATTTTTCTGATTACAGGTGGAAGAATTATTCTGTTGAATGGATAACATATGGGAAAAAAAAAAGGACATACAACAAGAAACTAATATTTGATTGAATGATATGGGATGCAATAAATGTATGTAATCATCAGTTGACTGGGTGGAGTAATTAGGAGGAGTCAGGTACAAATTATTGACAGGGACCGTTTACAAAATGGATTAAGACATGTCATATCTGTAAATTTTCCCTTACAGCCCATCTTTGGCAATTCAATTGTTGGACCTTTGGGTTAAACGTTCCTTAAGGAAAATTTGAGCTCTTCAAAACTACATGAGTTGATAAAGTTGTTCTAGATTGTTTAGTTGACCATATATATACTGAGCTCTTCAAATATTACCAGCTTTTTTTCTTAGCGCTCACATCACAACGTTGGCTGCATCATGTGAAATTGCAACATTTACGCAGTCTTGCTAATTCATAATCCTTTTTGTGATCTTTACTAAAATCCGGAAAACTTAGTCAAGAGAGTAATGATTTATCGTTGCAATTATAACTCATTTGCAACAAACTCACCCACAACATTAACTAGTAAAAACGCCAATTAGGTGGGGATATTAGGGTTTACGAAGAAAATCAGTTGTAGACAATAGAGTTGTGGTCATTTCCTTTTTCTAAATTATGTAGAGGTGCCAAGTTAATTATAAAAAAAATCAGAATATGTGGAATACCTTTAGGTTGTCCAATGTGTTCTTCCACTTCATATGGCCCGAAATATCCATTGGCAAGCTTTTGATAAGCTCTCTTGAGCACCGATTGTTGTCTATAAGGATGGCGTTTTAGGAAGACTAAATCACCTACTTGAAACTTAATTTCCCTCTTCTTGGAATCCACTTAGCTGCTTCATTTTGTTATTAGCAGTGTTTAAATTGTCTTGAATTGCTTAAGTAAAGCATCACAAGCTGTTAGTTGTTGATCTACTTCATGAATTGAACAAGTGCTCTCTTAATAACATGGAATTGTAGCCGGGGGACAACCCTAGAGAGCCTAAAAAGGAGTCATGCCTATGGAAGCATGATAGGCAGTGTTGTACAAAAATTTTGCCCATGGCAAAAGAGAAGACCATTTGCAAGGCTGTTGATGAACAAAGGATCAAAGATACTACTCCAAACACCAATTAACAACTTTAGTTTGGCCATCTGTTTGATGATGGTAGGTTGAACTTATTTTCAACTTTATTCCTAACAACTTAAAAAATTCATACCAAAAGTGGCTAAGGAAGATTGGGTTCCGATCACTTACAACACATCTTGGCATGCCATAATGCTTGACCACGCCTTTTACAAACTTTTCAGCCATAAGTTTAGCAGTGTATGGATAGGATAACGCCATGAAATGATATGATTTATTGAGTCTGTCAACAGACTAAGTTAACATGCTTGTCATTAGAAGGAGGGAGATCTTCAATGAAGTTCATGGTGATGTCATCCCAAACTTGATAGAAAATTGGCAACGATTGTAACAAACTTGTAACACCCTACTATCATAGAGCATATATCCGAATATCTAAAGGACATTCACCTTTTGGTAATCCCTTAATGAACCCACCTACTTGATTTTAGATAGAAATTCATCAAATTTCTTACAATCAGAAAAACCAAATTGAGCCCAAAGCTCCTTGACGAACAACTGCTACAACACCTCTTTATTCTCTTCAATATAAATACGGCATAGCCATTGCTACCATTGATTAGCCTCCCCTTCTAGATGAAAGAAAACCGCAGATACCTTCTAGTTTTCTAACGTACCAAAGTAGTCAAAGAATTGCTCTACTCGAGTGACCCATTCGGTGGGATCATCACCAGAATACTTGGGAAATTCAAGTTTAGCCAGTTTGGACGAAAATTGTGGTTATCCATTTTCATGGCTATCTCGAGCCTGTTGATTTTGGTGGCTAAAACTGCTGCCACTATGTTCCTTGGCCCCCTTAGAGGGAGAATCATATTTGCCGTGTAGAACCTCGCAAACCTTACCGATAGCTCCCTCCAGACTATGTAACTTATCAGTCACGCCCAGCTCTAACCTAGATAATTGATCCTGTAATCCTCTTAGCCTAGATTCAAGATTTTTAATTCGTTCTTTGTTGGTCAACATTGTGCAAGGATTGTATGAGACTAGAAAGAACATGATTTATGTAATTGTTTTATTGTATTTTTATGTTGCGTTACAACTACAAGTCTTATAGACTGCTTTTTGCTTAATTCTAGGAAGGGATCAACGTAAGTAAGGAAAGGATTGATCCTACAATCAAGTGAGATCAATCCTTTCCTATAATCTCTATTTTCACATCTAATAGGATACGTTCCTATTCTAACACTCCCCCTCAAGTTGAGTCGTGGGATCGCCCACACCCAACTTGGACAACACTTTATGAAACACTTGCCTAGTAACAGCCTTGGTTAGGACATCTGCCAGTTGATCTTTAGAGCGCACATACGGAAGACTGATGGTTCCTTTTTCAAGCTTCTCCTTAATAAAGTGTCGATCTACTTCAACGTGTTTGGTACGATCATGTTGTACCGGATTCTCTGAGATGTTAACGGCTGCCTTATTATCACAAAACAGTTCGCAAGTCTCCTGTGGTGGATAACCAATTTCAGTCAACAATTTCTTGATCCATAGCAGCTCAGCTAACCCCTTTGCGATCCCTCTAAATTCTGCCTCTGCACTTGACAATGCGACTACTGTCTGCTTCTTACTTTTCCATGTCACAAGGTTGCCTCCAACTATAAAAAAGTAGCCGGAAGTAGATCTTCTATCAATCGGATTACCAGCCCAATCTGCATCCGTGTACCCCTTTACCTCTAAATGCGAATTTTTCCGGAATAGAATCCCATGTCCAGGTGTGCCTTTAAGGTAACGTAAAATCCCCAAGGCAGCATCCATGTGTTCCACCTGTGGTTTGTGCATGAACTGACTCATTACTCCAACAGCATATGCTATGTCCGGCCTAGTGTGAGATAAGTAAATCAACTTTCCCACCAATCTCTGATAGGTTTCTCTGTCAGCAAGTTCTGCTCCCTCTTCCAACTTCAAGCCATGGTTTACCATTATAGGTGTATCTGCTGGTTTGCAATCAATCAAACCTGTCTCAGCTAGTAGGTCTAACACATATTTCCGTTGTGAGATGAAAATCCCATGTTTTGACCTCAAAACCTCTATCCCCAAGAAATATTTCAACCGTCCAAGATCCTTCATTTCAAATTCTTCAAATAAGTTTCTTCGGAGCGCAGCTATTTCTTCCACGTCATTGCCTGTTATAATCATGTCATCGACGTAGATGATAAGGCATGTAATAAGTTCACCTCTCCTCTTCAGAAACAGCGTGTGATCCGAGTTACTCTGCTTATACCCATATCGCTTCATTGTTATCGTGAATCTGCCAAACCATGCTCTCGGTGATTGTTTCAAACCATAGAGAGCCTTCTTCAGTCGGCATACTTCGTTTTGCTGGAATCCATGTCTGAACCCAGGGGGTGCTTCCATATACACTTCCTCTTTTAGATCACCATGAAGGAAGGCATTCTTGACATCAAACTGGTGAAGCGGCCAGTCAAGGTTAGCTGCAACTGAGAATAACACTCTGATAGTATCAATTTTGGCCACCGGACTAAAGGTTTCTGAATAGTCGACCCCATAAGTCTGAGTGTACCCTTTTGCAACCAACCGGGCTTTGTATCTTTCCACTGTTCCATCTGCCTTATGTTTCACAGTAAAGACCCATCTACACCCAACTGCTTTTTTTCCAGTTGGCATTTTACATTTCTCCCACGTGCCATTCTTTTCCAATGCTTCCATTTCCACTCTCATTGCATCAAGCCATTCTGTCTTCATCTTGGCCTCTTCTACTGTCCGAGGAACAGCTTCAGTGTATAATATTTTTGAAAACAATTTAGCTTCCTCTGATAGTCTCCCCCTGGCCAGATTAGCCACTGGATATCTGGACCCTCTTGGCTCACGTTCTGGTGAGTATCTCCGTGGTGGAAGGCCTCGTGTGCTTCTAGGCGGAAGAATATACCTGCCAGTGTTCTCCTGTATCTCAACTTCTGGAGCAAGGACTGCATTTTCATGGTCAGAGTAACTTTGGGCGGAAGGAATATCATGGTCAAATGTATTTACCTCTTGTGGAACATCCGACGCAGTTGATGACTGGGGTGAACTAGGTCCAATGGTCCTTTCCCCGTTTTCTGAGGTGACATCAACGGATCCATTAGCTGTTTTGGTGGGTCCACTGAGTGACAAAGTTGGGCTAAGTAACCAACGTAGTGTTTCGGTGTCATAAGTCTCCTCCTGACCATTGGGTTGGGCTGAATAGAAATATTCGGTTTCTAGAAAATCGCAATCCATAGTGGTGTAGATGCGACGAGTAGAAGGATGATAGCAGCGGTAGCCTTTCTGATTAATCCCATAACCAACAAATACGCATTTAATAGCGCAAGGATCAAACTTGGTCCGCTCAGCCTTAGGAATATGCACAAAGACAGAGCAGCCAAAAATTCGAGGTTGAAGAGACATGTGAGGTGGTATATAAGTACGAGTGGCGAGAAAATCTAACGGGGTTTGGAGGTTCAGGATTTTGGTTGGTAACCTGTTCAGGAGATATACAGCAGTGGCTACAGCTTCGGGCCAAAAATGAGTTGGTACATGGGATTCAAGCATAAGGGCTCGGGTAATTTCTAAGATGATCCTATTTTTTCGTTCAGCCACCCCATTTTGTTGAGGTGTGTTGGGACATGTGGTTTGGTGGATTAATCCTTTGTCTCGAAAGAAGGATTGCATGGACTGGTTCACAAATTCGCCCCCATTGTCAGAGCGAAGGATTTTAATGGGCGTATTAAACTGAGTGTGGATCATGTTATAAAAGTGTACAAATTTTTGAGGAACTTCGGACTTATGCTTTAGAAAGTAGACCCAGGTCATCCTGGTACAATCATCAATAAATAGTAGGAAAAATTTAAAAGCATTATTGCCAGAGTTTGGGGCTGGTCCCCATATATCAGAATGCACTAAATCAAAAATATGATCTACTCGAGTGTTACTAGGAAGAAACGACTTTCTATGACTCTTAGACAAAACACATGTATCACAAGGGCTATTAGGAGATAAATTGGGAAAAAGGATTTTAAAATAACCAAGTGATGGGTGTCCTAGACGCCGGTGTCATAGCCAACTTTGTCGTTCAGTTGTCCCATGAGCTAGTAGTGCGGAACCTTTTTTAGCTACCTCATCAACGTAGTAGAGACCATCTTTCTCAGTGCCACGTCCAATAATCTCCTGGGTCTGAATGTCCTGCAAAAGGCAAAAACCAGGATGCATGAGCACTGTGCAATTCAACTCCCGTGTCACTTGGCTGATAGACAACAATTTACAAGTAAGCGAAGGAACATATAAACAATGAGATAACTTCAAAGTAGGTGACAATTCTACTGCCCCTGCACCACAAACTGGTGTAAATTCCCCATTGGCTGTCTGTATTTGAGCTTTATTGGGTTTGGATAGGCTGATAAAGTCATTGGGATCATGGGTCATGGTATCAGTAGCCCCACAATCAAACAACCACCTATTGCACTTCCTTTTTTCACATTCTTGGGCTATACCTGATTTTTCACCTCCGTCTCTCCCAACACCCACTGCTGCAAAACCTCCATTATTATTCTCTGCAGTGCCGTCGCTGGTGCTGGCGGCCTCAGAGTTGCCCATTGCGGTGGCAGCGCTGCCAGTACGTCTCTGGTTTTCCTTATTCCGTCGCTTGGGATTGTCACGCCACCAATCTGGAAAACCAACTAGATGGAAACATTCTTCACGGGTATGTCCAGTCCCGTTACAATGAGAACATTTAAGGTGCGATTTGTCCTCTTTATTTCGAGACCGGCGGTTGAATTCTTCCCCAGAATTGATTCTTAGTTTGTCCCAATTATTTTTGGTTACTGATGCCGTCACTGACTTGGCTGTCTCTTGAAAGGGCTTAGTCCCTTGTCCTCTGACCACTAATCCGGATCCCACTCCTAATGATGTATTATCATAGCCATTGTATGTAGCCACCGACGGGTTCAAGATGTTTAGTCGTGAGGCTTCTTTGCGAACAGCAGCATAAGCTCGTTCCACTGAAGGTAATGGATCTTCTCGCAGCAAGTCTCGTTTCACTGAATCAAATTTGTCACTCATACCTGCTAGGAATTGGTATAATCTGTTTTCTTGCTTCAATTTATTATACATGGTGATATCTGTGGCACACACCATTGGATTCGGTTGACGAACATCAATTTCTCGCCACATCCCCTGGAAATTACTGTAATATTTTTCCAGAGGAAGTGTTCCTTGTTGAAATTGGTTAGCCTTTGAGATGAGATCATAAATCTGCAGTGCTCCATCCCCACTGCAATATGTTGCTGTTATTCCATTCCATAGTTCTCTGGATGTAGGATATTCGATGTACTGTCCCACTAGTTCTGGTTCTATTGCTCCAATAATCCAGGAAAAAATTTGGAGATCACTCTGTCGCCATCTGTTGTATCCCGGATCTGTTGGTGCTGGGGAAATTGTATTACCAGTGATGAAATCCAATTTTCCCTTTGCGCCAATGGCAAGTAGCATAAGTCGTGACCACAGGGAGTAGTTGTTGTCATTCAATTTGATTGCTATTGAGATTGTTTGGTTAGATTCGGACTGATTTGAGGTATGTTGTTGCAGGATTTGGGCAATTTGGTTTGACAGCATCTCAGTGGCTTCTGAGATTGCTGGGTGATGGCTGCTGCTACTACTAGTATCTTCGGCCATGGTTTATGAGATGGGTAAGAAACAGGCATATGATGAAACAGTGAACAACCCTAAAATCGTAGCTGCTTTGATACCATATGAGACTAGAAAGAACATGATTTATGTAATTGTTTTATTGTATTTTTATGTTGCGTTACAACTACAAGTCTTATA
>JANIHY010000208.1:37737630-37747884 GCA_027479065.1 Erythroxylum brevipes
ATTTAACCTTAATTTAGAAAATTTATATCAACATATTTTTAAGTTTGTATGAAACTCCTTTCATTATGTAGATGAATTCATATAGAAGATTTTTTCAATTTAGTTGTATGAAATTAAACATGAATTAATATATTGGCAACACTAATTTAAGAATAATAAAAACACATAATTAAATATCAACACAATTAAAGAATAAATTAAAATAAAATAAAATCATTATAAGGTTCATTTTGAGATTCTTCTTATCCAGGTACTATAAATGATTTAGGTCCTAATCATATCAATTATAACATCAAACTAAAGAGAATGTGGGGGAGCCATAGATTCATACATCACATGCATAACAAGGCAACGGAAGCGTCGGAATCTAAATTCTAACTCCACGATATCCCAAAAAATTCAGAATCTTAGATGCATGCATATACAAAATATAAGAATATAAAATTTTAACACATGTACCTTTGATAATGCTCCTCCTTTCTTCAATCTCCTCCTTGTTTGGGTTATAGCCGTTCCTTGATCACTTAAAAATATGTAAAGATGAAAAAAAAACAATGTATAAGGGTGGTTAGAACACCAAATAAGATAAGTTCAAGTAGATGCTCAAATGGAGAGAGATTAAGATTATGTACTTTAGCATGTAAAATTTCATCTAATCATGCCTTCTCCCTTTCATTTTATAGCTTGACTCAATGATTCACAACTTTTTAAAATGTCATCGTGAGGCAATTCGGTCCTTATCCGATGTGTAACAAAAGTGTGTAAAGGTTTCCTCGAGCAGTAAGTTTTTGAAAAAAATACAATAAACTTCATATTAAAATTACAATACCCCTCATGTATATTTAAATATGTACATTATCCCCAAATGTGCCCAATAGAGCACAAAGAATGAAGGAACACAGTCAACATGAAGAAAGGTAAATTGAGTTGGTACTGCCATAGTTTATATGCAAGACATTCATGTTTTTGGCATAAATTTGATCCAAATTATGTCCAGTGATCCTTTAAAAAGTAAAATAAAAAGGAAATATTACACCAAACAATATAATAAACAAGAAATTTTAAGAAATAAAATAATGTCAATTTAGTAGGCTAATCCCTTTGCTAACTATTAAGAAAAAATAAAATGGAAAATATAAAGATTAAAACCAAAGAACAAATACAAATAGTTTGTCAATTGTCTAGAGAATCCCAGACAATTTTAGTCACCATAGCAGACAAAATGTCTAAATTTGGCCCTCCATCAGCTCACGCTCGATCTCTATTAGGGAATTTGTTTGTACAAATGGAGCTTTGAGCTCTTAAGTATGAAGTCACTACCTTTGCTAGAACTAGCTTTTCTAGCTGCTAAGGGGACTATGATGATGTACAGGCTCTTATATGTGAAGGTGAGACCATAAGTCCTACATAAGCCATAATCTACACAAGGAATCCTCCATCCATTTATCATTCTCCTCTAACAGTGCTATCCGCTCTATAAGATCATATTGCCCCTCTCGATTGGTTCGTTTCACCCCTAAGATCACCCATATATTTCTCTAACCGAGTGATCTTGATTTGATTTCGATGTGGAGGGATGGATGGCTGAGCAGGTGTGTATGTACTAGCTAAGGAATCATCATGTTGCTTGAATGCAACAGGAGGCGATAAAGGAGGAACAATATGTTTGGGCTACTGCTTTGGTATCTTGGGTACCTGTTGACCTCGTCTCCTCTAGATTATACCCACACAGATGTCTCCAACCCTAACATCATGCCTGAAGTCTGAAAAACCAAGCTAAAACACAACGTAAGTGGATAGTACGTTACTCTCGATCGTATATATATATATATATATATCTTCCCTATCTCACCAGCCCTACCCCATTCCCGCTTAACGTATGGCTTAGCAAGGAATGCATGTACCTTACTATAGGGGATCTCAGTGTAGATGCCTTAGATCTTATAGGCTATTAGTATTATTATCTGTTGATGGTGTTCCAAAATGTCTTCTTATTGGCTCCAACGGGAAGCTCACTAGTAATGTCGATTAGCCCTTGATAGTAATATAAACCTTCAAGTAGAGACCCATATATAGGGAGAACTACATGTAGCTTATGCTCTGCATCTCCCTAAACACCAAAAATTAAATAGTGTTATCGATATCCAAGGTGTGATGCCTCTTCTCCGTTGTGAATGTAGCGAGGAACTCATATTTCAGTACTCTATAAGTGCCTCCTCAATCGCGAAGAAGTGATCCCAACCACCAATATCCAAGATATAATGCCTCTTCTCCAGTGTGAATATAGTGAGGAACTCATGTTTCAGGTCTCTATAAGTAGGCTCCTCAATTGCGAAGGAGTGATCTTAATCTCTCTTATTGAGCAATACGAGTTAGTGCGGTGAAACTTAGCATGAGATAGACCATTGGTGTATGCAGTGGTGGCTCTAGCTATCTAAGTGGCTGTCTGGGATGTAACTGCACACTTTTTCCTCTTCCTGGGCACTACTTTTCCCGATGTTGGTGTTGTGTGTTTGCTTTCTATAGCATTATTTCCTAGAATTTGAAAATAAACAAATTTCCCAAAGAAAAGCGGAACAATCCATTTTAATCAAATGACAAAAAATAAAACACCTTAATTTAATCACACAATTTAGTAATCACATATTAATAATAGAAACATGAATAAATCAAATAAATCCCATTTTAATCTATGAAATTCCAAAGGAGATGGGTTTTAATAGCATTAAAAAACCCAAGTATTCAATTTAATCATAAAGAACTCCCCTTTACTTATTAACCATAAAATTACAATTAAACTAACCAAGTTCATACTAGTCAAATTAAAAGACCAAAAAACGTTGCCCTATAGAAATTACTAAAAGAAGTTTAATAGCTCCTTAAAAATGTAATTCGTACAAACAACTAAGCAATTGTGTAAAGGAATTCATCTTAAAAATATTCAAGAGACCCTAGGGCCTCAAATTCCATATGTGATTATCCAAAACAACTTCAATAGCACCTAAAAATTTGAATTCACCATGTAAATTACTTAAAAAAAGTTTAACAACCCCTAACATCTAGTTTAATCATAATGGGTCATTCCAATTGAATTTATAAACCTTATAGAAGTGAATGTCACGCACTAGTTCTCTCGATGCGATTCAACAAATCAAAAATATTTTAAAAAAATAATAAAATATACTTCAATTTGTTGAAATTTCAAGAAAAATAGGTTGAACGGTTGGGTTTGTCATCAAAATAGGTACGGTGTGCCTCGCTTAGAGGGAGGAATAAGAGAGAAAATGAAAAGTGGGATTCTTGGGAAACTATTAAGGGATTTCACATAAGTCTGTTACAATACGAATAAAAATGTAAACATATATCTACCTTATGCTGCACAATTTTAAGGTTAAACTTAAAAATCATAGGTGTGTTGGGCTTTAATATGGGCATGTAAGACTACATATGGGTGTGTTAGGAAGAGCATGTGATAAATACACATTTGACTATAATTATACCCCATATTTTATGAATTTTGCTTGATATTTTATAGTTTTATTGTATATTTGATACTTAATTTGGTCTAAGTACATTTATAGGTTATAATTGCCTTTATGGATCAAAAAGAGAAGAATTCGGATGAAATCGTAGCATGGGACAAAATTTTGAAGCAATTTAGGAGCTGCATGACCTTGTATAGTGACTGTGTAAGACTCTGTAAAATTGTGAAAATTGAAGAAATTAATTTCTTGTAGTGTGGAGTTATAAGCCCGTATATCTTGAGATACATGCTCGTGTACATTACCTGTGTAAGTCACTGTGTTAGTGTGAAATCATGAATTCAGGTGTTTTTGATTATACAAGGTCTCTCACATGCCCATGAAAGGACGTGAGTAGAGGAAAATTGAGGACATCCGAGTTTTGCAATAGTTTTGAGATGTAAGACACCTAGAAAGGCGACAATTTTGATCAAGGGATGAAGAAAACGTAAAGTTAACATCAAGAGATCCAATAGATAACATCATCAACCCCAAAATTGCAAGAAGATTAAATAGAAGAAAAAGAGAGATTTAAAATTATGATTCCTTTATTTTCTATTAGTTTTTTTGTCATGTTTATCTTTTATTTCATTTTCGATGATTAGTAACTAAACATAATTAGTGTCTAAGTGTGATGAACCCTAGTTTAGGATAACAATATGTTTTAATCTTTTATAACAAATTATATTGATTGATTATTGCGATTCAATTATGTGTTTTATTCTTTTTCTAATATATCCATAATATTAGTGCATGATTTGGTTTCATATGATTGAGATTAAAAAAATCCTCTTATATAAATAGATCTTCCCTAATTGAAAGGAGTTTCATACAAACCTAAAGATAGGCCGACATAAAATCTATGAATTAGGGTCAAACCTAATAGCAAAATTCATAATTCGATATTGCAATCCTAAGAGTTTTAACTAGAAAGATTTATGTTAATCAATTGATGAATTATTTGTTAATATCCTCGAGAGAGTTATTAACATAAGATAGGAATTTTTATGGTCCAATAATATGAATTTCTACGGTCCAATAATCAATAATATGATTCCATGATAAAAGGTTAATAATTCAAAGAATCTTAGGGGGATTCATCACCTAGATAATAATATTTGATATTGATTTTTCTTTGTATTCTACTTCTCCTGAGTTCATAATTGTTTAACGATAATTTAGTTTATTTGTTTAACTTTACTTTTAATTAAAACCAAAATATGCTTTTTTTATATTAGATAATAGAATAAGGATAACTACTAGTAATTATCGTCTTTATTGGATTGACTCATACTTGTCTATGCTAGCTATAACTACGCTATGCAATGATGATTAAATTAATATTGACCTCAACCTAAAGGCTCAATTAAGTTTTTGACATTATTGTTAGGGAAGAAAAAATTAGAAAAGCCTAGATTTTATTATTCTAACCATCTTTATTTATTTATTTATTATTGTATTTATTTTTTCTTATATTTTATTTTGTTATTGGGTTACTCATTTAAATTATCTTTTAAACTTCTCTACCATGACTTTAAGTTTGTGAATTTTAGGATTTACGATTCATCATTATAGCCACAACTCGTAATGGAAGGATAAAGCTATCAGTATTCTCATGAGAGTTATAATATGTCATTGCAATATATAACATTACCATCTTGGAAAGAGATGTTTCCTGACATGTTTTTTGAAGCTCAACTGATATCCATGTCGTGTTGCAACATTTGTGGGAGTAACTATTAAAGCCATGATTGTAGAGCACCAAATTATATGTGGGAGAAATCAAGCATGCAAAATTTGTCTCAAAATGTAACATATGAGAATATGTATAATTCAAAGTTAAGCAACACTTACGCATATAGATTGAATGACTATGTGTCAACTAAATATGTATAATAACAGTAGCAAGAAGAAAGTATTACAGATAAAATAATGGAATACCTTGCCAAGAGTGAAGCTAGCTGGTGAACTTGATGGAAAATTTTCTTCGCTTGAATATATTGAGCATAATACCTCATACTATCTGAGGTTACTAATGTCTTAGAGTGAAGAAGAGAGGAAAAAGAAAATGAAGGTGAGGAGGTAACTGTAGTTATAGGATAGGATGATGAATAGATGACAGAGCGAGTAGAGGTAAAAGAAAAGGAGGAAGCCTTTATCCAAGAAGAAGAGGAAGTAAAAAAGTGGCAAAAGATGTTTGAAGTATAAAAAGGGGAAGACCTTTGTCAAGGAAGAGAAATGGAAGAGTGGACAAGGGAGATTAAGGAAGAACTAGAGGAGGAATCAATTGAGAAAATGATGATGAATCATTGGTAGTTACCTTAAGTACGGAGGGTTCCTACTTCCTACATGACAAACTGCATGTGTCAAATAAAGAATTAAGGAGTTTTGTTATTCCTTATTTTATTAACATTTTGTCGTTAAAATGGGCATTAATAGAGTCCATTGAGTTATTAATTTGATAAATTATGCCCTCATCATTATATTGCAACAGGTGATGTATTTACATGCTACTAAATTGCCTTGGGGAGAAATGGGTGGAAACAAGTCACAAATTATAAATCCAGGATGATGGTAATGTGTAGGATATGTCGAGCTAATGACGTTAAACAAGCACTACCTAGTAGGCAACCTATGAATTATTGTAGTTTCTATTTTAAATCTTATCTTAATTTTATTTTGATATTTCATATTTATTTTCTTTGGTTTTACTTGTATTTTATTTTGTTGTTTTTATCCCTTTCTTTATATTTTGCACAAATGTTATTTTATAATATCGGATGGATAGTCCAAAACTCATAAAAATCAGACTCTAAAAATAGAGTTACTTAGGAAAGTACCAAACTCCACTTGCTCACTTTTTATTTTTATGTTTATATTATGTACATAGGGGACAATGTATAATTTTCAGTGTGAGGAAGGGGTTAATAATTTTCTTAAGTTTATTATAATTTTTGTTATTAAATTTTTTTAACTGATATTCTTAATTAGTTAAAATCTATCTATAAATACTTTATTTCATCATTGATTATTGATTTGAATTAGTATGCAAAACGATGATAGTTAGAATAAATTTTTTTATAATTCATATTGTTAGTAATCATTGAAATAATTAATTTGAATGAAAATTGCATATTATTTGCACATAATATAACCATTTTTGTGCGCATTTTTTAGTCTAAGAGCAAATTTTAAAGTTATTTTATTCTTTCATGTATGTTATCATGCAAAGTTAAATGATTCTAGAACTTGCTTTTATTATGCATATTGAGATCACATTTGTTAAATTAGAATCATTGAAGTGATAAAGGTACCTAGATTCAACACTTGTTTAAACCTATTTCTTTGACAATTACCTTACCATATTTCATCTTTTAGGAGTAACCAAGTTGAGCCTTAGCCTTTCTCATTGATTATAAACCAAATTATTAGCCTTTATCATATTTGTCTTTGAAGCCTTTTATTAATTTGACTGAAGGTTATCTACATTAATTGATTGGTTAAAACTTGAAAATTTGAAAGTTCAATATTTCTTTAATTGTGATATGTGATGAATGTTAGAAAATTTAATAAAAAAATGTAAGCATAGAAAAAAAAGAGAAAATGTTTAGCAATAAAGGATCTATAATGAAAGGACCCTATATATATTGTGAACAATTTTCTTATAATATTTCCTTTGTAATTTTTCTTCAAATTTATCACATTTTTATTTTTCCAATTATACCTTACCTAAGTGCCATTACAACCTTATAAAGACCTTTTACCTTTTTTCTAGTTTACTTACAAGTGGTGGAGATGTGATAATATTGTAAGCCATGTGATAATATTGTAAGCCTATAGTAAGAGTTCTACTGTGCATTGATTTAAGAGTTTGATATTTTTCATCCTAAACACATGAGTGCATTGAGTGAAACCTTGACTAGGGTGTAAAGATTTATGTTTTTGATTTCAATAGATTATTGATGTAATTATTAAAATTTTCTACCGAAGGCAACGAGGATCGTGGGAGCAAAGTTTAAAAGATTAGGGTTTTATACTAGGGATTTAAAGCTAAGGGCATGTTTGGCAATTCATTTGCCACATGCCCAATTCTTAGGGTCTAAAAATTCAATTCTTATTCTAATTTCTTCCGATTTCGCAACGACTATGAATAATAAATCCTAAAATCATAATTCTAATTATCTCGTGCCAATTGCCAATCAATTTCGGAACCGGAATCCAATTTATCAGTCACTAAGCCATTTTTCCGGTCCGGACCAGTTACTCTAAAAATTTCCGAAAAATTCCTATAAATCCTCAAAATTAGGAAATACATAATTCCATTATCCAATTCCAATTTTCAAACCCCTAAATTCAATTTCCACTGCAATTCTATAATCAAATCATAATCTGTACAATTATCACCCAATTTTCTAATTCACACAATCAAGCCGGGAAATTGTCATACATGCAAGTACACTCATATATTTGTGCAAGTAACCTGCTTTATAATGTGATCACAAAAATATTGGCTAATAGACTCAGAAAGATTTTGCCCCTCATCATTTGTCCAAACCAAAGTGCTTTCATCCCTAATCGTCGTATGGGGGACAACATCCTCTTAGCATAAGAAATCTTCAAAAACTATCATCTTCCAATAACCATAAAAGTTGTGCTTTCAAAATAGACTTGGAAAAAGCTTATGATTCTATTCAATGGGGTTTTCTCCTCACAGTTCTCCATGCTATAGGACTCCCTCACATGTTTAGTAGATGGATTGCAGAGTGTATCTCTATACTTGTTAATGGGTCCCCTACAAATTTTATCTGTGGGAAATCTAGTTTACGACAGGGAGAACCCTTTTCTCTTTACCTATTCATTATCTATATGGAGGTCCTCTTTAGGAGTCTGAATAATTCAATTGCTAAGGCTCCTAATTTTACTTTTCATTGGAGAAGCAAAACCCTCAAACTCTCCCATCATTTGATTGCTGATAACTTGTTACTATTTTGCCATGCTGATATGACCTTTGTTAATGTCTTGCTTGGTTGCCTGAACACTTTCTCAAAATTTTCTAGCCTGGACATGAACCTGAAGAAGAGTCAATACTTCTTATCTTTTAATATGAATCATTGGGCCAATTAATTGGAAACTCTTTCGGGCCTGAAAAGAGGTCACTTCCCTATGAAATCCTAGGTGTTCCTCTTTTGACAAGTAGATTGACTAGAAGGGACTGTATCCCCTTGTTGGATAAAATAGATTCCAAAGTTAACAAATGGACAAATAAGACTTTATCCTATGCTGGTAGGCTCCAGTTGGTCATCTATATCCTGTCTACCTTCCAGGTCTACTGGGCTAGCCATTTCATTCTTCCTACTTCCATTACTAAAGTCATTGAGTCTAAACTTAAGAACTTCTTATGGTCTGGGAAAGTTGAGTCAAAAACTCATGCCAAGCTTAAATGGTCTGATCTTTGTAGGCCTAAAAATGAGGGTGGCTTGGGTATCAAACACCTTTCCACTTGGAATAATGTCTTTTTAGAAGAAAGGATCTGGATCTTCTTCACTGATAGGGAAGTTTTGTGGATCAAATGGGTTCACACCATAATTCTTAGAAGAAATTTTTTTTGGAGTGCTTAACCTACTTGTAATAGCTCTTAGAGCTGGAGGAAAATAATTCAGGTCAGGTTTATTCTAGGGAACCATTTTAGATTTAGGATAGGGAATGGTGTCATCACTTTCTTATGGCAGGACCCATGGCATCATTGAGGCATCCTGAAGGATCTCTCAACTCTGAGGATTATAAATAGTTCAAAGCTCCCAATGAATGTCAAAGTTGTAGAACTTATCCTTGACAATACCTGGGACTGGCAAGCTACCACCGTTGAGGTCTAGAACCTTTAACCTATCAACTTGATGTTTCCCAACCGGATAGACTAGAATGGATTGCCAGCCCCTCTAAAACTTACACAAACATTTCAGCAAACTCCTTGTTGAGACCCCCCTCTCTTAGAGTCCTTTAGTATAAATTGATGTGGTATCAAGGCACTCTACGAAGGTATGCCTTTTGTTAAGTCCAAATGACTTTACTTAGAAATAATTTTGATGTATAACAAAGAGAACAAATAAAAAGAAAAACAAAACAGACGAAGATACAGACGAAGTCAGACAGACGAAGTCAAGACAGACAAAGTCATACAGATGCAGAGGCGAAGTAAAGCAGACGCAGACGCAGACACTAAGCAAAGCAGACGCAGACGCAGACACTAAGCAAAGCAGACGCAGACGCAGACGCAGATGCGAATAGAAAAATAGACGAAGACGCGAATAAAAAAACAGATGCATATGCGAACAGAAAAACAGACGAAGACGCGAATAGAAAAAACAGACGCAGAAGAAGAATTACGAAGCAGACGCAAGAGTCAGTTTGGGTTAGTTACAGAATTCAACTGATTAACCGTTTCTTTAAAGATTCAAGAAACAAGAATCAAGAAGTAGTTGAAGACGAAGGCTATAAATACAAGTCGAAGTCGAAAATTGAAAAGTTAGAAAACGTGAGAAAAAGTTAGCAAAGCTAGACGAGTTAAAAAAATAACTGAATTACATCTACCTGATCGTAAAGAGCAAATTTAGTCGAGAGCTATTTTACTGTAACAAGTGTTCGTACACTTTTATGTCAGAAAGTAGTACAGATAGCCTGCAGAGGCTAAGTGTGAAAGAATACTGATTGTAGAGACCTGAAGAGGCTCGCAAAG
>JANIHY010000208.1:37784117-37798071 GCA_027479065.1 Erythroxylum brevipes
CTTGATGAATATAGCGGTCTTGGATCTCCTGAGCTTGCCTCTATGGATGATTTTAACTCCTTCATAGCTTCTTGCAGTCTGTTGGAACTCCCCACGCAAGGTGCTGAATTCACTTGGGTCGGCACTAGATCAAATGGTCGTGTTATGAAGAAGTTGGATCGGACATTGGTCACTACGGAGTGGGCTGATTTATTTCCGCTTTCTACAATTCATAATTTAAATCGAACGGGGTCTGATCATAGCCCGATGCTGTGCCAATTCGACACGGAACAGATTTCTAGGCCACGACTCTTTCGCTTCCAGCGGATGTGGCTACGTCGCGGCGATTTCCTCACTTTAGTACAATTGAATTGGGCTCAGCCAATTGCCTGTCATGGTATGTTACGGTTTTCCCTTAAGCTTCGCCGTCTCAAATCCTGTTTGCGCCTCTGGAATAAGGAGAAGTTTGGGGATGTCTTTCTTAATTTGAAAACGGCGGAGTCAGTTGTAACACAACTGGAACGAGAATATGAAGAATCTGGGACCACTGAGGTTCTACTCCGGCTGAACAAATCCAAAGCAGAACTATTGCTACGGCTTAAAGAACATGAGGACTTTATGCTTCAAAAATTGCGCCTGAAATGGCTTAAGGAAGGTGATGCTAACACTGCCTATTTTCGCGCCTCTTTGGCAGAAAAACGAACACGTTTGGGGATACACAAGATTCGAGATAGTACTGGGCAATGGTTAACGGACCCGGCTCACATTGATCTTGAAGCGGTCAGATATTTTCAATCTCTCTTATCCACGGAGGTAGTCGCGGATGAGGAGGACGCTACTTCTAGACTGCTAAGCCACATACCGCGACTTGTTGAGGATGCGGATAATGTTTTGTTGACGCGACCGGTTACAATGGAGGAGGTTCATCAAGCAGTCATGAGTTTATCGGCTACTAGTGCGCCAGGAATTGATGGCTACTGTGGCACTTTTTATCATAATTGTTGGGACATCATCTGTCATGATCTCTTTGAAGCATGTACTGAATTTCTGTCAGGGGTTCCCATCCCTCGTGCAGTGAGTAGCACATTGATCACTCTCTTGCCGAAAAAGCAAAGTGTAAATTCTTTTTCTGACTTTCGACCAATCAGTCTATGTACCTTCCTGAATAAAGTCTTCATGAAGATTCTTATGGAACGGCTAAAAACTGTATTGCCCAAGTTGATCTCCCTGGAGCAGTCGACCTTTTTACCTGGGCGAGACATTGTGGACAATATACTGATGGCTCAGGACTTATGTCAATTTCTTAATCACCCTGCTCGGGGAGGTAATATCATCCTCAAACTAGACATGATGAAGGCTTTTGACCGTGTTTCTTGGTCTTTTCTCTCTCGTATACTGGCGGCTTTTGGTTTCCATGGTGGGTTTATCAATCTGATTATTGGGTCCCTATCTAGCTGGTTCTCCATTTTAGTGAATGGTAGTCCAGTTGGTTTTTTCCAGTCCACCCGCGGCATTAAACAAGGTGATCCTTTGTCACCTTACTTGTTTATCTTAGTTTCGGAGGCTTTGACTCGCTCTATGCATTCTTTTGTGCGGCATGGCCGGATATTGCCCTATGGTGTGCCTTCTCGCACGACAGTCGTCTCTCATCTCTGCTTTGCTGATGATTTAATTATTTTTCTACGGAGTGATAACCGGTCTCTATCACAGCTTAACCTCTTGCTTGCTGACTATGAAGCAGCCACGGGACAAAAGGTCAATAAACAAAAAAGTTGTTTTCTACTGCCTGAAGGCGTGTCTCCCAATCATCAAAGAGATGTTTTACAGATCCTGCAAATGGCACAAGGCTCTTTCCCCTTGCAATACCTTGGCTGCAGACTATTCCGGGGTAGGAAGACAGAGCGAATGTTCACTCATTTAACAGACGCAATTGAAACAAGAGTTTGTAGTTGGAAGAATAAGTGGCTCTCCCCCGCCGCTCGGATGATTTTAATCAAACATGTCTTATCCTCCATCCCACAACACGTTTTCACTGCTATTGAGCCTCCCAAATCCATCTTACATAAAATGGAGAAAATTTTCCAACAGTTTTTATGGGGTAGCTATTTTGCTGATACTAGACGACATTGGCGTTCATGGGATCGCCTTTCATTTCCGATAGAGGAGAATGGATTGGGAATCCGGAAATTAGAGGATATTGTTGCCGCCTATTCGATTAAGCTTTGGTGGAAAGTCAAAAACCAAGTAGGTCTTTGGGCTCAATTTGTTACCACATTATCTCCGACTGCACGTCGTAGAACGCATTGGCGGAGAATTGCCAAAGTAGATCGGCTTGCTCAGGATTATGAGTATATTTCTATCCATGCTGGGTTGGTGTCCTTCTGGACAGATAATTGGTCCGGTCTTGGAGCTTTTTCTCCGTTGGACCAGGTACACCAGTATCCTATCCCACTGCTCACTGTCCGGGACTTCTTTTCCCAACGAGAAGAGCTGTTGGGCTGCATTATTCCTCACTTGCAACCTGCTCATGCTGCATTTCTTACTACTCATTCACAGCAGTTTTCTCCTGGGCCTGATCGGCAAATTTGGAAACCAACTATTACCGAACATTTCAGTCTTTCCTCGGCATATGAATTGGTACGGTCCCGTAACCCTGTCCATGTCTCTCTTTGTCAAGCTTAGAATAAATTTCTGCCAAAGAAGATCTCTTTTTTTGTATGGCGCCTCTATAATTCCCTTCTACCTTTCCTGGAAACATTGAACAAGTTGGGTTTTTTTCTCAATCCATCGAGATGTAGTATTTGATACATTGAATTTAAATGATGATGATGATGAAGCTTCTCTTAATGATGAGAATTTTGTACCGAATGATAACTAGAGTCCATGCAGTTATAATGGATATTCTCCCATAGACGATTGAACTTCATTCCAGGTTTTTGTTTTTCCTCTTCTTTTAATTTACTTATATTTGATGTATATGTTAAAATCTATATATGTATTGTAATTATAAATTTTTTTATTTTAGGTTTGATTTCTATTTGGTTATTTCCTCATCATTAACTCTAATTTTAAATTGTAATAGTTTGAAAGTTAAGGATATTTATTGTTCTTTTTTATTGGATGCTTTAATGAAACTATTATTTATTATATGGTGAAAACTAAAACTGTAATATTTTAAATACTTTGTATTGTTTTTAATTTTATATTTATATGATGATGAATGTATTTTTTTATATTAATTTTAGTTATTATTTATATGTGAAATATCTCAAAATTATTGTTATTTCACATCAATTGTTATTATTATTTATTATTATGATTTTTAGAGATAGGATTAATGTAAACTTACAGTGCAACTGTACAATATGACAATGAATTATTTTGCAAATTTGAAAAAAAATCAGAAACTATTTTATATATTTAAAAAATTACATGAAATGGTACCCAATATTAACGATACCAGTACAGTACCATATTGGAACTCAATCCAATATCAAGTCCGGTACAGTATTCGCAATTTTGATATGTGCCTATGTTCATAACATACACGACCGTATATGAGAATCTTATAACTCTCTGTAACCGTGTATATCTTCAATCTAGTCGAAGCTAATAGAGAACATTCACTTATACGACCGTGTGCATTGCCAAAAAAAAAAGGACCTATTTTAGAATTTAAAAGAGGGAAAGATGTTAGTTTATTAAGAGAGCAGCCAAAAACACCAAAAAGTGAAGACAATAGATTGAAAGCAAGTAGAAAAATGTTCTCTTCCTTTTTTTTATTATTTTTGGGCTTAGTTGTAGAATTTATTACTTTGTTGTAATCCTAAAATTTAGTGAAACAAGTTGTAATTGTGAGGTGAGATATTATTTTGAAAAAGGTCAATTTCGAAATTAAATTTTATAAGTTCTTATTTGAATTTACCAAATGTACTTATCAATTTGGCCCCCAAATTTTTCCTTTATATTAAAGAATTTTTAATGCAAATCTTAGTTTTTGCTTACTTAGAATTCACACTAATTTGTTAGTTAATTTTTTTTAAAACTTTGATCGACTTTTTTGTGCTATTGACTGCAAATACAAAACACAACTTTGGAATAATCAAGTCCTTAGACAACTATATGATGCTTTTCCTTCTCAGATGGATAATTCTATCAAGTGACCATCTGGAATAATCAATTAACTAACACTAAGAAGAAAAACGTGGACGCATAGGAACCAGTAGTTGAGAGTCCTAGTATCCTAATGAGTTACATGTAGAATCAGAACATACGCATAGATATCTGATCTTTTTTCTTTTTTGGTATTACTGACATGTACAATATGCTCAGTACTTGTGCTACATTAGAATTCAGTATAGGTACGGTGAATCACATTAATTGGCATCTTTAAAGAATGGTCGAAAATAGTATTGCTTCTTACGAAAAGTCATGGTGTTTAATCAAATGGAAGAAACTTCTTACAGAACCGATCGTCATATGTTCCACCATTTACGTTTCTCCATTTGTTTCGCAAGTTCATGCGCCATAGAGGCAAAATTTTCAGCCCCATTCCGTAATTCCTCACTGCGTAGGCTCAACCTCTGGTTTAAATCACAGGGAAGCAAAATTTCACCACTTTTGCAAAAACTCAACAGGAATATGTATTCGTGCATAATTCATCATCTTAAAGATCACATGGACAAAACATCATATAATTCCCTATTAAGAAGAGAAATTAATAACTAAATAGCACTACAGTTCTGAACTGCTCAAACCATCTAGCTTATAAAGAAGACAATAATAAGGTTGTTCTAGCTCTCAAAAACAGGTGTCTAGATTCTTAAATGAGTCACATTTGATTAGGTTAGGTTGTCTTCAACCAATGATAGATATTCTTAGATTGTGTTCAGTTGTTAGAATTTTGTAAATTGTTAGCTGCTCAAGTTACCCAATCATACATTAGGCATCACTTCAAGGCCATAAAGACACAGCAAATTTTGCCGTCGAGAGGATAAAGTAAGCAACAATTCTATGGTACCTCGAGTTTTTCTTGCCTTTCTACAAGCTTGTCTCTTGCATGTGCAGCTGCGGTAGAGGCATCCTGGAATGATTGACCACTATATTAGACAAGAAAAAACAAAAAGTAGAGCCACTGATCTAAATATGCAGATACAATTACCTGTTTCCTATACTTGGCCTTAATTTCTTCTGCAGTTCTCAATGTTGGCTTAAAATCAGTACTTGCACCTTCAAACAATTTCTCCCTTTCTGTTCCCTTATCTTCAGCATGACAACAAGACTTGAGTACATTCTAGTCGAAAAAATAAAATCAACCAGAGTACAAGGAGATTTAGAGGATACCACTTGTATCATTGTTGCTCTTTTCAGATAAAGGTTCAATAATTAAAGGTTCTTTGATATCTATATCAATATCATCTGCAAAAAACAGTAGGAAGTCAGAAAAGGGAGTAGACCATTACAATAGAAAGATGGATGAGTAGGAGATATTGAACCTATGCCGAGCTCCGGAACTTTTTGATAGTCTTC
Organism: Erythroxylum brevipes; assembly: GCA_027479065.1. Lineage (NCBI taxonomy): Eukaryota > Viridiplantae > Streptophyta > Magnoliopsida > Malpighiales > Erythroxylaceae > Erythroxylum > Erythroxylum brevipes. The sequence goes on from JANIHY010000208.1 coordinate 37,789,626, forward strand.
AATGGTTGTTGAAGGCTTTAAGAAGGGAGGGCTGGAAAATATGCTCTCTAAACTTTTGAGGTCAGTTTTACAAACTTCAGGATGAAGATTCACATTGTTGTCAACCTTCCCTGCTTGGAAGCTCTTGATAAAGCCACCTAAAATACCTGGAGCAGGACCCTGTGCAAGAGAAGTAAATACAAATTCCTAACTGGTTCATGAGACAAGGTTAAACGGCCTTAACACAAATTTAAACCTGCACCTTCGGGGAGGAAGATAAAGTGGCTGTTACCTCAACAGAAGCTCCAAGAACTTTATCATGAAGTGATGGCAAACAATATGGAATCCTATATTAACCAAATACTCTCAGAAAGTGTCACACTAAGTTATCTGGAATTGGATTCAAATATGATTTATGACTTATTAAACAGCATATGCAATAAGGTAGCAGAGAGGGTATCGTCAAAGGTGAACAGATGGATACCTGAAGTCATTTTCAAAGGCCAAAAGTGACAAAGAAGCAAATTCACATCCATTTGCCTGCAAAGAAAAGTCATTTACTACGTGTTATAACAACAGCCACACTTTGTGAATAAAAGAATAATTCATATCAATCTATTTTCTCAGCAATTACAAAAACATATGGAAATAATAAAGCAAGTACAGCTTCAATGAACTTTGCAAAGAGAACCCAAGAAATTTAAATTATCATCAAATCAAGATTGCTAGATGTTTTCAATACAGAAAAACAGATCCCTGGTCTATTGCAAAAGTGAGAGCAAAACACAAACCAGTATAATCTGCCCATGATCAGACGAAGTTATTGTTTTGTCCATGTTAGTCTTAAAGTTCCACCTTAGAATAGACTCTAAAGAGATTCCGCCTACTACATCAAGGTTTGGCAAAGACCTGTATCAGATGTTACAGAATAAATTACTTAAGATGCAATTACATATGATTTCGGGGTCAGATGAACATATCATATTGCAGACTAAATAATCAAAAAGGAAGCATGAACACCTCACCTTATTTCAATGACTCCTGTCTGATACAGCACAATAAGGCCACACTCTTTGCCATCCTTCTTGAAGGTTGTAGCCCAACAACATGGTTTTGAGAGATTCACTTTTTGAATAGGTTTATTGTCCCCCTAAAATTAGAAAGGGTCACTTGCTAGGAAGAGCGCATTACAAATGTGGAAACTGAAAAGTTTGTAAGATACGGCACCTCCTTTAGGGACTTCATAGAGTGTAAGAGCAATTCGTCCTCACAACAGAGTAAAAGAAGAAAATTATCCGCTCTATTCTCAGAATAGACAGATTTAGTTGAGATCCCCAAGTCAGCTTTAGTTGCACTACTTTCACTGGTTTGTTCACACTCCACTTTACTGCTCTCAGATGAGAAAACCAAAGGTATTTCAGCAGATATGTCAGAGATAAAGTTGCTGCTTTCTGCATGGAAACAAATTTCAGAATTCCAAATGATATTAAGGTAGCAAAAGAGGGGGAAACAAGGGAAAAAGTTAGTTGTTCTTTTAACACCAATACTTGCCTATGATATGCATCGAAACCACCATTAACTCATTTTCAGATTGTATCTTCTGAGACCAGACCTTATTGCCAGAGTTGACATCTATTGCTTCAATACTAGCATTTTTAGTCGTAACGAAAACCTCACACTTAACATGGTCTTCCACAACTTTTGGTTCATTGTCCTCTGGATTAGATACTGAGGTTTTAGTATCTGAAAATGATTTCACAGCCAGAGATTTCACGGCTGAACTTGAACTTGGGATGCTGTCAGTAAGAAATAGCACTGATGATGAACTAATATCAAGCATTGCCACCTGAAGTATGAAACCGCAAGAGTCAATGTAATATCAATTAATTTAGCAGCTTTGGCAGGGTGTTGGAAGCTATTAAAGGGAACCAAAAAGCAGAAAGTAAAAATTCAACCTGACCACTAAGAAATCCCACAACAACTCTGCTTCCAGATTTTGCAAATTGCAGAGTGCATACAGCAGAGTTGAGAAAGGAAAACAAAGAAATGCATTTCAGTCCATCCCCTTGTCGCAGGTCTTGAACTGAACAATTAGTAACATACAATTAAAACTGGAAAAGGAAAAGAAGTCCATCTCATCATAACCTCATTGATGTAATTGTTATCAATTCCTCGATGAAGTCCACAAACCTACAACTCTTTTACCTTATTAAAGCATCATATCCAACTTTTCCAAATAAAACTACAAGATAAAAATCGAAGAATTCAAAACATTACACAGAAAAATAGACAGAGAAAAGAAGTATTTATTTACTGGTACCTTCCTTTCCAGTTTCTGTGATAATGTTCAAACTCTTCCCGTCTGAATTCTCAATTAGCATGTATATTTGAACCTGCAGACCCTCGCTGATATGAAACATCACTATTTCCCTTAAATTTTATGAACTCAAAACAAAACTCATGAAAAGAAATTCATCTCTTACCATACCAAGTTCATTGCCAATGGCTAAAACTAATGTACTGGAGCAAAATTCCAGTGCAGATACAGGTGCAATTGTACCAGACACTTTTACACCTTTCACCTGCTCATATAACTGTTAGTTTTCCAATCAATTTTGTCCCCAAAAAAAAGGATATAAATCATAGAATATTTGGAAATTAACAAATAGTGGGAAAGAACACACCTCATCTCCTAAAACATAAAGAAGTGAAAAACATGGATATGTGGCATCCCATATTCTAACAGATCCGTCTTGGTAACCTGCTATGTACAGTCTAGCAACCTGATAATTTTCAATATTGTACTGCTGAGTGGGAACACCGCCAGTGAAAGGCCATTTACTTCGTCCTGAAGCATGCACTGTCTGAAGTTTTATAGCAGAGATTGCCTGGTCAAAAAATATAGAAGTGAGGAAAACAAAAACGGATGTTCACGAATGGAAACATGTAACCAAATTCTTTACTTTAGAAGGATGGCAAATCTTATTATTCTCCGCAGCCACAAAAGCTGCCTGATGTAAAGCTTCGCATACACAATTAAATGAGAGAAAATATTCAAAGATCTAGTCAATTTACTAGAATAACTAAAAAAGAGCAACATAATCACATATAAGATGTACACGTGCTAATTCTCCAAAATGACTAGAGAGTACCTCAGAAAGAGCCTTTGAAAGTTTATCTTCTTGGTTGACAGAAGAAAGTTTAGCCACAGTTATGCATGGTTCAGCCATTGGTATTACCATAGGATACTGCACTGACAGCATAGAAGTTCTTCTGTCTCTATGGGATATTAAGGATGACAAGAAATCATCATCATAAAAGTCCAGCTGCCCTGGGTTTGTCAATACTAAAGCACCACTTCTTTCCTTTTCATCAGTCCTTGGTAATAGAATCATATCAGCAAACGAACCATTAAGAGTAAGATCTACTCGCGCACTGCATTTCAGACTCTGTATCCCAGCGGACCAATCAAGACTCAAAATCTGTCAAACAATAGAAAGAATTTTATAATTTGAAAAGATGGACCATCCATGACCCAAATACCAATCAGGACAAACTCTACTGATCAATTGTCAATCTGACACCTTTGCACTTTTGAAATTAAGCCAATTCTCACCAATATTAATTTAGCAAATCATTCCAAACAGGAAAGGAAGAATATAAAATCCATTGTTCTCTCATCAAGTAAGACTGTTGTAGTCAACTAGAATACATAGTTAAAGTGCTCCCAAATACAATTCAGTGCTGAACCTAGAACTTAAAGGTTACCAAAAAGAAATCCATCTTGAAGGAAGAAGTTAAAATGTCTAGCATAGTCCATGTTAGCTCACATTATCTTCTAAATAATTTATTTCTTTCAACATGCCTTTCTTTCCCACAACCTTAGGAATCAGCTTTTGTTATCCATAAACAGTTCTCATATTCCCCGATGGAATCATGAGGAAGTCGTTTCACCTCATCCTTCATGAAGAATCTAATTGAGAGAAAAGGAAAAACATATTTTAGGAAGAACTAATCGGAGTTCAAAAGCACACCGTTAGCACTTCTTCAGACCCAATTGCATCACCTCCATACACAAAGAGTAGACCACAAGAATCACTATGTGATCTATGGGCTGACCAATGTAAGACAATGACAGGAAGTCTTCTGTCACCCGAGGACAATTGTAGCTTAACAACGTTATCTGATGATTTTTCAGCTGCTTGACCTTTAGCAGAAGAAGCAATTGATAGGTTCCACAACATTATATCCCCATCAACATAACCAACAGCAAGAACTGATCCATTGTCAGAAGCCCAGCAAAGAGAGCTTATCTCTTTATCCACTTGTTCACCATCCGATCCATTATCAGAAAAGTTGTGACTCGTACCAATGTTAGAATCAGTGATCATTTTACTCTTTAACTGTAAATCTCTATTTCCTATAACTAGAATAACTTTATCATCAGAAACATCCCAAAGGATGATTAGTCCATCCTCATAAGCAATCAACAACCTGAAAAAGAATAAGTTACTCAAAAATGCATCTAGAAATAAAAAATGTAGTAATAAAAAGTACAATTACAGACTGAGAGAAATTCCAGCACGAACAAAGTTAAATGTCTCCTAAGAAGACAAATATCCCAGTGCTTTTTCCCTATTAACCTAGATATATAGCATTGAACCAGTGCCAAAGCAGGATATCCTCCCACAGACTATTGAGTGAAAGAATTGAGTCAAGCTTGTCTTGCCTTTTTCCCTGGGAATAAGGTTGTGGGAGAACTCCAACAACAGATAGATGATTGGGTGAGGACGTCCCAGATGCTTCTGTGAATTCAAGCAAAATATTGGAACTAATAATAAGTTTAGCAGCAAAGATATGAGCAAGTAAAATAAAAACAGAATCATGTCTCTGTCCAACCAAATGAGGGGGTTCGTATGTATGTCTGTGTGTATGACTTTGTGACACAGAGACGGGAGAGAAAAATACGTGACACACAAAATTGATTCCAAAGGACATCGAATAAATTTGGAGTTAAACTTTGCAAAACAGGATGAAGTAGGAAGGAATACCATCTATCGAATTTGTAGGAACATAATATGGCATAATCATAAGCTTCTGTTCTTCCACATCATACTTTAACACAGAAATCATCCCATATTCGTCTCCCAAATACCTGGTTTAGAACATAATCAGTCAAATCAAAAGCATAAAAAACGAAAGTGGATGAGTATTCTAGTTTCAAAACTTGTACATATATCTGGAGCCATGAATAACCGAGAATGCTGTTACATTGGATTCCCATTTCAAAGAAGAGGCCATAAACCGTTGCTCTAAGTCCCAAACCTGCCAATATCAACAACATCAAGCACAAATCAATAACAACAACAATAACCCAATGAAAGTCCTGTTGATACACATGGTTTAGGAAGGTATAGTAGTACACAACCTTACTCCTAATTGGTAGAAAGACTGTTTTCGAAACATAAAGCACAAATCAAAAACATAAAAAGATGCAAACAAAGAACACAACAGAGATGCAAAACAAAAATGCTGACCTGTATTTCATTTTCACTTGATACACTAACTAGGAAACCCTGGTTTTGTAAGAACTGTGAGAGGAATAAAACGAAGTGTCTCAATACTGAATTAAACATAGAAAAGAAAATCATAAGTTATAGGATAGATGAACTTAAATACCTCTAAATTTTTAAATGGAATATGCTTAGGAGACACAAAAAGCCCTTCAATGTTATCACCACCAATCACTTTTATCCTGCCATCTCTACAGATAAATTTAAAGAAACATCAAAAAGTTGAAAATTACAAGGTTCAAAAGCTTGAACTGATGCCAAATCATATGTATTGCCAGAATTCAGTAAGAGTAGTCAGCCTTCATGCGATAAACGAGTTTGTTCCCATACACAGGTAACACAATCTCATTAATCGACATCCAACCACTTAGTTTACATCAAAATTAAACAAATTTACTAACTAGAAAAACCACATTGAGCACTTTAAATAACGGTTCTCAGCATTCAGTTATAATTACAGATAAAGAGAATAGACTCACAATGTTCCTAGTGCAAGAAGACTCTGAATGGGATCAAAAGCCACAATAGATGCAGTAGACGGAATCCCATAGTGAACAGTGACACGCGGACTTACGTCCTCATGCATCAATTGTCCCTTTCTTACATTAGTCTGCACCAAAACAAACAACAAAATGTTCGCCAACTTCATGTAGAAGACAAAAATTAACCAAACAATGATATACTAGATAAGCAAGGAGCTACGAATCAAAAACAGGAAATCTTGTAGTAAAGATATACAAACAGGATTCTGAAATCAGTCGATTAAGAAATGATAAGAACTTCCATTCATCAATTACAAATGTGAGGCGAACTCGGAGCTCCGGAAAGCTTATTAGGACTAACGAGGAAATTAAGAACCTGAGGCAGAGGTTGCGGTGGCGGTGCCGTCGGCGAAGGCGAGAGTTGTTTCTGTGATGGCGTTGGTGGCGCGTGATGACTGGGACTTTTCTGGAACAATCTGGCAAACATAGCGAATCGACGACGAGCGGTTGCAGAATTTATTTATTTTTTTCACTTTGATTTAGATATAAAAGCACAGAAATGATGATGATGATGATCGCTGATGCGAAGCTGATGTTTGAGGTTTTCTTTTTCCTCGTTTAATTGTGATTCTTAAAATTTAGTTAACATAAAAAGGGCCAAAGGTCAAAACTGAAGCAATTAGCAATTAGCATTTAGCAGGGAAGAACGTGGCGTCTTGTCCAGGTTTCTAGTGATATGGAATCCCATTCGGTCCAAAGAACAAAAATTACCAAACTTATTATATACCCGTTTAATTCAAGTTGGATTCGGAAAGTAGAGAGTAGAGACATTGACTAGTTGTTCAGTTGGTAGTTACCTCCAAAGCTTTAGAAATTACGGCTAACCAAACTCCTTGTCCGATGGGATGCACTGCCAGCCGTTGATCTCCTCGCGATTCTCCCTTTTGTCACGTTCGTTCCATTATAGAAAAGAAAAAGAAAAAAAAAACTTAATTCGTTGCGTCATGCAGACGTTGCTTGCTGGACCAACTTCCTTTCTTTCTTCAACATTTAGAAGCAATTTAAATTTTCAAACTTTATTTCTTTCGTAGCATTGCCATTCAATACGTATTGTATCAATCGGAAAATAATATTAAAATCGAATTATCATAATAAATTATAGTTTCAATCGGTACCGTGGGTATGATAAATACCAACTAATATTAAGTACATGTTTGGATAAACTTTTAAGAGGTTAATAAGTACTTTTTTCTACCATAAAAATTTTTTTTAAAAATGAGTGTTTTATTATAAAATAAAAAATAATTTCTTTAATCAATATAACTTTTTTAACAGCCAAAATACGGTTTTTTAATAAAGTCAAATTTAGAGCTTCTCAAATAACTTTTTGGATAGATTTTTGGATTAATTAATGAGTCTTTTTTAGTCTTTTTTGTTCTTATGTTTTACACATAATTCTTACAATATCCACAAACTCATTTTATTAAGTATTTAACTATTTACTTAACTTGAATATTTATTGTGAGATTTATATAATATTATTTGACTGTTTATATATCTTAATATTTATTTTTGATATTAGTTTACTTATGTTATAATTCATATAAAAGTTTTGGTTAGATATATTTTTATTTATGTTTCATATGTTTTAAAATTATATAATAATTAATTTATTGTGCTTTACATATTGTTTAATATACTTTAAATAATATTTATATGCATAAGTAATTTTTATTACAAAATAAAATACATTTAAAATCAAAAGTGTTTTTCTTATTTTTATGTTATCACACAGTATGAAATTCTTTCAAAAAAATTCTTTTTTAAATAATGGCCAAACAATCAAATGACTTTTTAGAAAAATTATTCTAAAAAAAAGCTCTGCTGCCTAACTATTCAGAGGCTAAGTAACAAATAAAAAGAAAAAAATTTAAGGACTAAACTTTGAAAAGATTTATCTCTAACCTTAATCTCAATCTATGTCTCCTCACGCCACTATGAATTTGATTTCATAAAGCAAGTAAGTAATTGTCTCCTCTCCTCTGAACGCATAGTGACTGCTAACTTTGTTGGTTTACGCTCTTACAGTCAATTTTGGTTGTATATTTAATTATATAAATTTTGTTTTATTCAATAAAAGACATTCTTTATCTTTGTGTATTTTTAATTAGTTAATTATTAATCATAAAGATAAAATCTATGGGATAATTGTTATGCGATTAGAAATTATAATATAATTATAACTATGAGATTCAAATTGCATTTTCGTATTATTCCTAAAATGTTCCTAGTCATAGTTTCGTTAAGACGGGGTATTGATGAAATGGTTAGACTAGAACTTATTTGTTTCTTTCTTATGAAGAAAGTAATCGATCTCATATATTAAAGTATGGAGATACTTAAACAAACATA
>JANIHY010000208.1:37810544-37824299 GCA_027479065.1 Erythroxylum brevipes
TCAATTAATTAATAAAATTATTAAAATAAATTAAATCACAAACTAAAAATTAAATAATTCAAAATTTTTATAATTAAATTAGTCAACTAAGTTAATTTTTTTTTACCAGAAGGATAACGTTTTGAACTTTTGATCCTAGTGGAAACATCCTCTACGGTAGAGCGTGCTCCCTCAACGTCTCGGGTATAGAGTCCAGTACCTCTTTCTCGTGTTTATGCCCAACATGGAACAAGTACATTTTGTTATCTCCCGAGCCCCCAAAACATGGTAAAACCGTGAACAAGCCAACGTACAATTGAGAACCAGATCCTAGCAACTGCACGTAGGGTCTGAACATAGAAACACGACGAAATAGCCACTGTGTTTTCGTGCTCATAAGCAATGGCAAATTCTTACACTATCTTGGCCATCGCATGCGTAGCTCAGACTCATGATCTGGATGCAGCTAAGTGTTCCAAGAGGACAATGGCAATTTGACATGACAGACCATTGGTTGCAAACACAGATTTGCAAGTTTTCACAGTTGCCATAAATGTCATCCAATCTAGGAAAATTCAAGTCTACTTCCTCAATATAACAACCATTTCCGAATACAGGAAAGACGTACATGCTGTCTACACAGCTCACGATCTTAAACTAGTTAAAATGGAGTAGAAATCTGATTCAGCAGCATAAGCATATTGTCTTCACTGGCATCTATCTGAAGTACTTGATACTTAAGAATGGGACGCTCCGTGCACGCATCATGATACAGCAAAATTAACTTCAAGCTTCCTTATCCTTAGCACGATATTTGTAAAAAGTTGAATTACATTGTATCACTTTATAATTATGACAATATACATGATTGAGCAACTAAACTACCAATTTTAAACACGAAGCCAGTAAATTGTAATGCAACTAAACGTAGATCTTAAGTTCTGCAGACTCCATAAATACCAACTTTAAAATATCCTCAGAGCAAATAATATTACTTTCTAGCATGTAGCATGTACAAGCAAACCCAACCGCCATGTTGCCCTTCAAATTATTAGGCATTCATATTTTACTAGGGGTGTAAAAGAGGAAGACGATATGGAAAGCTCAGGTCCGAATGTATCTGAACTTCAAGAGGCGCGCTAAATTTTTAGCCCAACTTGACTTAACCACAGCTCAAGTAGGTTGACACGGTTCAGGTTGAATGGTCATTAGAACTTGAACTGGTAGGAAAATCACGTTGTACGTAAAATGTTAAATATAAAAAAATCACACATAATTTACACTTACCTTAAAAATATTCACAGACAAAGCAGCATTGTCAACAGGATTTTGAGCAGGGCCTGGTTTCAAGCCGATGTAGATGTTTACCAATATGATCTCTGGAAGCAAGAAAACGGACTCCGCTTTCTCCAAACTTTAATTGCTACAAAATGTGTGCTTTACAACCCCCCGCCATTTGTTTTCAGCCTAAAGAACTTTTTCAAGGGAGCAAGTTCCTACAGGCTACTAAGCAATATAGAAAGTACTACATCTGGTAACATTGCTTTTTTCCAAAGGCCATTCTTCATGCCCAACATCTCACTATGAAGGATTCAGCAATTTATCAATCTCAACAATGGAATCAACATCAGTGCTCGGCAAAAACAAATGCAACAAGGGAACAGAAGAAGGTGAACAGAGCTTGGGCTTGATTTTCTTCATAGCTGTCTTAACTACAGAAGAAGTTGGTATCCCAAACCACTGAAGATACCATGAGAGGATCACTGTACTCTCATGTTCTTGAGCTCCATCAATAGGCCATCTCCCAGAATTCAAGTAGTTGGAAAGAGCATTTTTCAATCCCTCAAACTTTCTAAATAGTTCATCTACCCTCTTTCTCAGAGATCCTAAAAAAATAGACTGCACAATGCCACCTCTCAAAGTTGTCAACCTTCCACTTAGAAGAGCTTCATTGTATGTCAATGCAAGCTGCCAAGACAATATAATAATGTTACCATTCACAAGTCCGAAGACTGCAACAACTATTTTATCAACATCCTTGTAAAATAGCGATCTTAACTAACTATTGACTGGTTCCTATTCACCAGGAACTATGAACATCTGAGCATATGAATTGTGTTCAAAATGAAACAAAATCAAAGCCAGAAAACATGAAACAACTAGGTATCTCAATGCTAATCCAGCTACAATTTATTTATTGTCTTAGTTTACCAATTAAGTAGCATGATGACATCCACCAGTTAGTATCATTGCAGAAGATTCTTGTTGATGTCATGTCAACCCTTTAGTAATTTTATTTCTAATGGAAGCAATTGACTAGTAGGCAGTTAATTCTACCACCTGTACTGTGACAACTAGACGAGAAAAGTGCTATGGGAAGAAAAATTTTCGTTATTGTCATACAGAATACGATGCCATCATTACACAGCACAAGAATTCTGTTGTTTACAAATACCACTTTCCAGACACTATTGATCTATGAAGAGTATAACCCACTTTTAGAACGAAGCATTAGAAATGTACCTTTAAATTGTAAATTGCAAGGGAATCGCCTAAAATGGAAGTACCATTCATTACTTGCTCCGCCATTGAACAAATGGTGGTATATAAAGACAAATAGACCTGCACAGACATTGATAAATGTCCTTAACTGCCGCTACAAACAGAAGTAACTGGAGATTCAATATATAACAACTAACAATAAGAAGCTAAATCAATGCAAAAACACTTAAAAACGCATTCATGCACATGCTTTGAAATATACAAACAGATAACAGAGTGTGGATCTAAGATCCCATCAGTTTCAATTGAACCAATTTGGTAAATGAACATGTTAATGGAACCAAAAGGAATCAGAACAAAAATTGACAACAGTATCATTACCTGTAAAAGAGCTGGTCTGTCTTTGCTAATGCACTCAAATAATACTTGCAAGCAAAATTCCTGAAAATCATTGTCAAATCTGAAAAACACCTACCATAGTTAGTAATAATAATAAACCAAGGTACATGAGATCTTATTTTTTCCACAAAAATAAACTGGCATTTTTCACAATTGTGGTCTCTCGTCTTTTTTCTCAAGAAATAAATCTTAAGATTAGCTGACATTATATTTATCAAATTAAACGCTATTAAATGAAATATAGCCTGAAATGCAATAACTTGTTGTTGGTCCAACAAATCAAAATCTGTGGACAGATTTTATAATACATACATAATCGCAAAACAGAATCCCCTATGAAACCAATAAATTAGAGAATCAAATTAAGGACTCCTATGGGTCTCCACCTCCTATGCACTTATTAGACAAAAACCTACAGAGAAAGAAAAAAGCATCTAACCAAACAGACATAATACAAGATGAGATGTATCACCCAACCAGATTGAGAAATAGGCTCCACCAAGAATCAAACAAATTCCAATAGATATCAGACGTTATGGATCAACTCCAAGAGAACATTACTAATTGATTCAAGATCAGGATGCTTACTTGCCACTCCAGGAAGAATCGCAGGAAACTTGCGCAAATGCTATTAGGCTAGGATCAGAAGAGAATGTACTGACCAACTGATCAATATTAACAGAACTAGTTCTGCTAAGGTTACTGGCTTTTAAATCAGATGATCTTGTTAAACCAAATACCTGAAACATAAGGGGAAAAAAGCATATTTTTAATAGTTGGTCATGGACGAAGAAAACAATGAACTAGAGAGACGTTACAATCCAAATATTACCTTGTGCATTGCTCGCGACAGTAGTGATTGGCACCCTATTGGGTCATCTACATATGAACAAGCTCCAATCTTTCTTTTGACATAGAGAATACCAGAATTGAATGGGTCATTCTTGTCCCCGTAACTCCACCAAGGTTTATCTGTCAGTAAATTGCAGGAATTTACTGTAAGATTTCAGAAAAGTATAAAATTAACACTATCGGATCCTCTAACCTTCAGGGGGAAGTTCGATAACTTGAGACCAATAGCGTGGTCCACAAACACGTACAGTCTTCAACTGCAAATATTACATTAAAAAGATCCATGAGCCTAAACTACTTTCAGCATACACTCTACAACTGCAAATATCACATGAAAAAATTGATAAGCCTCAGAGACAAGCTACTATGGCAGACCTAAGATAATATGCCTATCTTGGACTCCATGTCAATCATGAATCCTTTGATTAAGCTGTTCATATATTCTAGCAAGCATGCCTGTTATAGTTATGCACCAGAGTTTACAGAAAAAGAAATAAAGTATTTTTAAAGATCCCCATGAGAGAGAAATGATTATAAGTATTATGTATAACTCTGAATGTATAAGTGAGGCTTACAATAGCACGTTCCGGCAAATTGCAAGGGGTAACTTCACAAAAACTTGTTTCTGAATAATGATCACTTTCCCTAATTGTCACTTCTAGAGGGGCATAGACAGGCAGATCACTGTCAACATCAACAGTCTGAATCCAGCGAGCCTCTGTTGCGAGGACGTACAAGTGTCTAAATGCCTGAAAATGAACTCCATCAGCAGAGTGCAGAAGAATGTATATTTAAAACTTCCGCAAAATGTTCATGTGATGTATAACTCAAATAGGATTTTTGTCCTGATGGTCTGAAGAACTTTAAGGAATGCCTAAAATTACAGGTGTAACACCACAATAGCTCAAGTTGTCCGTTGTTGTTAGGGAGCAACTTAACACCTATACTAGCACACACTTGATGGTGATTAATACACAGAACACAAAAATGGGTAGTGAAGAGGGTGCGCCAAACAAGACCAGGCGGTCTATGAGATTTCGACATGGAGGGTGGGGCCTGGCAGGAAAGGGCAGGCAAGTAAGACTGCTTAAGATCTGAAGGCTGTCTACACATATCTGACTCTTGTAAATACCAGTCAATTGAAAAACTGAATTTAGTCTGTTGATGTTAGCAATTCATCACCTGGTTTACTTGCTTCAGAACAGTTGGATTCTTCACACTAAATTGCATTCTAAAATATAAAATTAATCAACCACAATGGAAGGATTACATGCATTAAAGCAAAAATTACTGCAGAAACTAATGAAAGATGAGAAGAAACAATGATTTAACTTTTTTCTCAAAACTGTAGCATATTATAAGGTTGATGAATATCAAAATGGGAGCTGTTTTTTTCATTTACCTGAAGATGGCAACGATTGTCGTTTGGTCCAGTAGGCAACCACGGGTAAAGAGTGATTAACAAAGCAGCTATAGAACTGTTGCTCGTGGAAAATGTCCGCATCCCTCCCCCAAGAAACAGAAATCCAATTGCCAGGCTAATCTATTTATTCACAGAATTTGCATGAATAATGAATATCAATATGTGAAAAACTGTCTATGTAAAAAAGACAGTAAAGCTGATACCAGTAGAATAGTTATCCTCCTGAGCTCTATCACAAAGGAAAATGTTCAAAAGTAACTTTCTTTAGCTCAAGAAAAGTCAAATCACTAATTTCTAGCAATAACTATGACACACATAAAAGCCAATCTTCAAAAAGCCAGAGCCAAAAAGTCATATTTTACTTTAGGTATTCAAACAAGATAAGCCATCAGCTGAAAGTAATTTTCATGTAAGACCAAATGCCACAGGAAATAACCAACCTTACTTACACCCTTAAACAGTCGGATAAAATGACAGAATTAGACATACAACTTTTTTGGATATGAATGGGCTCAAATTCGAGCCTGTCTTTCAAGAGCAGGAACTTGTACCATCTGAGCTATGAGCTGAGGCATTATAGCAGGACTATGTAGCAAAGAAGTAATTTGCCAACAAACACAAGATTCCAAGTTTTTACAAATTTGAAAATAGATAGAAGTTAGCAAACAATTTGCACCTAGATTAGATAGAAAAGAGTGATGACAAGTAGAAGCAATGACAAATCTGTATTGATGGTGGGTGACTTACAGCCATCTGAATACCATAACTAGCATTCCCATCAGCAGAATTACGACTTCTGAGATATCTAAATAAGCGAAGAGTTTGTAGATGCCCAGATCCAGCCATGACCTGCTCTCCGAGGAAGGTCATTATAACTAAGTTAAAGTTGCAATTACTTATAACTACTGTTAAGATAACTCAGAAATTATAGTAAAGATTAAACTACACCCACAACAGACAAGGAAAGAACAATGAGATGGAGGCACAGTTCTAATGTGCCACGATCGACATAGTGAGACAAGCCCCTAGGTAAGGTGGATATTCCACACGGAGTAGAAACAGGTTTGATCTGCAAACATGCAAGTTAAAAGTCAACTGCAAACTAACAAGGTATCACATCAAAACCTAAAAGCATGCTGAATTTACCTCATTTAGAAAATAAATAGAATATTGATACAGTAATTCCTGGGCATTCCCATCCTTAGTACCAGCAAACCTTAAACCTGCCATAAAGAAACACCAAATTTGGGAAAAAATGTAGAAAATAAAGTTACAAACAATTCTTGAAATTTATATCTAACTTAATAGTTGATTTTGGTCTTTAACTATTCAAGCCCTACAATTTTATTTACAGCCACCCACCTTTATTGAAATTTCATCAATCAAATGATTGAAAGGCCAGTGTAGAAAAAAGCTGAAGTACGGTCAATTTTGACAAAAAGGAAAAACAACTTGAAAGAATGCATGTTATGAACAAGGATTACTTACCAAGAGATATGCAAGCTCCAGCAACTATATTCACATATGCCTGGACAAAAGTTTCTGCTTCGATCTCATCAAAATCATAATTATCATCACCAACTCTATTTATACCTGTTTTAACGATCTCAGGAATCTGGCTTTCGATCCAGTCTTTGGAGGGATGGATCCTAAATAGAAAATTTCACACACTAGAATAAAAGATCACGCATACAGTTAAGTTTATTAATAAAAAAGATCCAAAAACTAGTATTACCTGCTCCACATTATCAGATTCTTGGCAATGATGCAGAGCATTATGAAGTGAGGCCTCACGAATTGCAAATCAAAGTTGGTCTGTGGAAGAGGAAGCCTTGATACAATTGTCTCTGATTCAGTCTGTTACAAGACATAAGGAAATGATAAGATTTTGATACAGGTCCATGGAATACAAATAGATTCAGAATAATGTGCTTACAGGATAGATGTAATGTAGTGATTACGTTTGAGCAAACTGAAGCAATACATTTGCCTTTCAAACAAAAACAAAAATTACCTTTAGAAACATCAATGCCAGAGAAATTATGGCTCCAGGAGCAGTGACATCAACATTGACTGCGGTTCCATCCATCATCTATAGCACAACAGAATCATATGCTTAATATAATAGATTGAATTAATTAAATTTTGTGTCACAGGAAGCCGAAATGACCTTCCCAGCACCACGATTATAATCATCCATTGATGGTGTCATGAAAAGGGGTCTTTCCTGATGATGAAAATATAAAAAAGGGTTATTCACAAACACTGAAACAGTAAACCTGGAATTCCATAATAAAATGACCAATATGACCCATTCTAATTGTTCCATGTTCACAAGGAAATTGAGGGTAAAGTAATGTATATTCAGGACAGATTTCAACAACATACACTATGAATTTCCTTGCCACCAATGTAATGAAATAATCGATCAACCAAACTGTCCACAACACCAAGTGCATCTTCTCCTCGACCTTAAGTAGCATAAGAAAATGTTAGGGAAGATGAGCTTTTCCACAATCAGCAACATAAGCACAGACACATTCTTACCCAATGCAAGAAGACCTAATGCAAAACCTGCAGAAACAGCATATCCCTCCCTTTCAAGTACATTATCACCTCCACTTCTACGACCTATCTCACCCTGTGATAGCAACTTTCTGTATCTAGGCATCAATATATACATATAGCAGTGAAATAATGAAGCACAATCTATAGCATGGTAATTTTTATTATAGTAGAATCAGCTAATTGTGTTGAAAGCAGATCTCAGACAAATGTGTTTATAAATAGGGAAAAAAAACATATTATTTGAAATGGGAAGAATACATCTAGCTAATACCAGATTATCATGGAATCGGAGACAAGCACTGAATGCAAAAAGCAGTTAAAGGTGCAGACTGACATATCTTCCATTTTAAAGCACTAATTTACCATGGCAAAAGCCACAGTAACCTTAAAATAGGAAGCACAATATACTTGGATTATCTTAGATGTAACAATTAGTTTTCTTGAAATACTAGAATGTGATAAGTAAATAGTTTTGCCAAACAACAGGAAGCCAACAATGAATAAATAATCTGTTGCATTTCATCAGCTAAAATTTCATGGTATCTAGCAATAAAATTTGAAGACAATAGCATAGATATTACAAATTATAATCAAGGGAATCTAAAAGCAGCGATGTGTAAGAGGTTTACCAAAACAATCTTCATTGTCTGTGGGTGCACTGATCCTTCATAAAGAAGCCCTAAAGACACCAGTGCTGTTGACTGGAACAACAATGGAGTATAGTATAAAGTCAAAAGTGAATACCAGAAGGATTGGTTTATAATCATTCTATAATCATCTATCAGTGCTGGGGTTAATCAGATAACTAGTGCATGAAACAGCTACTTTTTGGAACTATTATAGTTGTCAACACTACTGTGGAGACATCGGCTTACTCATACTGTGTGTTTCATGCAAAATCAGCTTATACCGGAATAAAACATCTACTAAGCTTCAAACTATTGAAAAATAAAATGACATGCATGCCTTTAGACATGAATCAAAAATCTAAAAATGTATCAGTTAGTGTCCTCAATATAAAATAGTTATTAATCTAAAAATGTATCAGTTAGTGTCCTCAATATAAAATAGTTATTCTCGAGTTTTCTAAATAAAAAGACAAAGAAACTATATACATCCAAATTACATAGGAAACAAGTCTCTATAGTAAGACAATTGCAGTAATCTGAAGAATGATACCTGAAGAAGGGTTGGTAACTCCAACTCTGCATATGCAGAAGAATGCCGTGTAGGAACATGAAAATATAGACACTGACACAAAAAATTGCAAGTTATTCAACTTCATAAAAGCAATGGGAATGCACATGTGCATAAGAATACTTGACAAAATTAAATGGCTCCCAATGGGAGAGAAAACATATAATGTAAATCCCCAAAACAAAGAATTATGTTGAAAAATCAACCAAGGTATACTTTTGAAGGAGAAAAAGGGGCTAGAAAGGTGTATAAGCTAAAAATATCTCTATGTACTCAAAGTCTCAAACAGTCACCTAGTGATGCAAAAGAACTTAAAATTCTGTAAAAGAAATAAAAGAAAAAAAATTACTCATCCACAAGCTTTAATTTGGTGATGAAGGGTGGGATGAGTTGACAGTAAAGACAACAAGGGTTGAAATTTAAATTATGTTAATATTTCTTATTAAATAGGAAGTAGCAGTAAATTAAATATGTTATTCTAGTTTTAGATATGCTATCCTAGATGTTTAGGACTTATACAACTTTCATTAGGATAAGATTTAAATTTATCAGGAACCCTTTCCTACTAGAATAAGGTTCTAGGAATTAATCTATAAATATGTGTACTTTCCCTTCAATAATATATCCTGAATTTTCCTCTACAAATATGAGTTTTCAATTAGAAGGCGTGACACTTTCTTCCAAGAGTGATTCTTAGACCTTATGCGTGATTTCTAGATTCTACTCACAGTTGTTTGTCTTCCTGTTACAAATAATAATCATAATATATAACAGACAGTAAAGAAGAAGAAGAACGACGTCGAAGTATGTAACAGACAAGAGAGAGGAGGAAGAAGAATGAAGTTGAAGAACTAAGTAAATATAATGGAAATGTACCGTTTCTGTAACAGTTGTAACAAACTTTAGATGAACCTCGTGTACCGTATGGCCCCTAGTATTGTTTATTAGCCGTTGTAACAACTGTAGTAAGTAATAAAAATCTGAATGAATTAGTTATCCTCTCCCTCTCTGTTCTTCTTCTTCGCCTATTCTTCATCACACCTAATGTCCCAAAAAAAAAAATCATAACACTTCCTCACTAAATTCCAGCAATTCCAACCTAAAGTTCCAGCAATCAAAACCCTAAATGATAGCCATATTAAAGCCTGAAATCCTAGACTAAATTTTCAGCAATCAAATCCTAGAAACCCAGCTATATCAAATTTGAAATTTCAGCCTTCCAAGCTGAAATCCAGGCCTGAAATTTGATATTCCAGCAGCCTAATATCAGCCATATGCCTAATTTTTGTGAGTTCTAACCACTAGTTAATATTTCTTCTAGTTGTCCTATATCATGTAGGGCTTGGTTCGAAAGATTTAGCTCTATTCTGACTAAATTTGGATATAGACAAGGACAAACAAATTGTACTTTGTCACCAAACATGAAGCTAGTGGGAAGCAATCTATATTAATTGTGTATGTCGACGATATTGTGATCACGGGTGATGATACTGAGAATAATTAAAAAACTGAAACAGTCATGAAGGTTTGAATTTGAAGTCAAGGACTCTGGTACTATGAAGGATTTCCTAAATATGGAAGTGGCTAGGAGTAATGAGGGTATTGTAAGCTCTCAAAGAAAGTATATCTAGATCTATTAGAAGAAACCGGGATGTTATGATGTAATAATACTAGGACACTCTTGGGAAGAAATAAAGTGCGAAGAAATTGAAGCAATAATTACTGCACAAAGGAATATACTAGAGGCTGGTTGGAAAACTTATTTGTCATTCACTTACTCCTCCAGATATTGCTTATTGTGTAACTATTGTGACTCAAAGTTATACATTCACCCACTAAATAACATTTGGATGCAGTGTTTGTTACAAGAGAAGAATTAACAAGGAATATGAGGAAGAAGAGATGAACAGAAAGCTAGAGTTGATGAGTAAGGAACGACATCATTCGAGTTAGTAATGAGACTTAGGGGCACATAATAATTTCATTTGTCCCTCTGTAACGGCTATTGTTGTTTTTATTAAATCATTGTAACGAACGGGGAAAAGGAGTAACGAATAACTAAATCGTTCATTCTTCTTCTGTTTCCCAATTTCTGTCCCCAAATTCTATTCCAAAATGCAATTTGGGTTTCTCAAATACAAAACCCTAACAGTGCTGATAGCAAGTCAGCTATAAGCACTATTAACAATCACACACAACATGATCATATGAAACATGTAAGAATTGACTGGAATTTCATAAAAAGAGAAATGAAGATGGATGGCTAAAGCTCACTCGTTTACCTACAATAAAGCAAGAAGCTGGAGTATTTACCAAGGGCAATGGATAAACCAGGGTTCGAATCATTAATCGGAAAGCTGAGAATGATAGATACTCTTTTACTAGCTTGAGAGGGGATGTTGGAAAGTCAACAAAAGAATCACATACAATAACAGACTGTGATCTGTTATTTAGCAATGTATTTCTGTTATAATTGTAGACTGTAGTCAATTCTACAGCTGTCAACAAACAGTTGTATCAGTAGTATTTTAGAAAGGTAAAGATTAGTTTTCTTTATTTTTCTTAGGAAACATGTATGTATATATACACCTATGAGTATAATGAATAATTGAGCAAGTCATTTTTCATTCCTGACTTGTTTCTGTTTCAAATTCGATATGTTCTAAGAAGTATGGAGCACTTATGAATTAATAACCCACTGAACATGATATTAAGTACAGATTATTGTTTCAAGAAAACAAATTTTGCATGATCACAAATTGGAATAAATCTTCTCTGTTTGAGATTTTAAAATTGCGGTTAAATATTGCCAGCAAGACTTACCTAGACACACTACCAGTTGATAAAGAGAAAATTGGGGTACCTTAGATATTGCTGGTTGCATAGTCCCTTTATATGAAGCTGCCAAGCCAAGCATTAATCCCACAGTAGTGCTTTCATGTTCCTAGAGAAGGGAATAAAAGAAACAGTTGGAGAAAAACACCAATTAGTAAAAGATGTACAGAAAGAGTAACATAATATGAATAATGTAGAATGAGAATATAGATGGAAAGATATTTTAGACTTTAGGATTTCTAAAGAAAAAATAGTTTAACTTTCAATTATGATAATTCAAGTGATTAATGAGCAAATCAATTTCAGAGTATGACAACTTTATGAAACTACATTTCAATTTAGCATTCTTCTTTTCCAATGACAGAGCAAAACACCAATTTGAAGATTGAGAAGGAAGAGTGAATCAAGATCAACTAATCAAGGGGACAAACCTGTGTCAAATAGGTATATATATCACTAATGACTAAAACACGAAGATATCCATGCAATCCTAAAGCAAGTAGAAGTCCGGCATGGGTAACATTTGGCTGTTTAGGCTTATTGTACTTTATCCATGTTCTTGATACTGTTTGCTGCTCACGGGTCAAAAAGTTCATACCATCAAGAAAATAGCATCGAGGTTAGCAAGATTATAAAAACAGTAGGAAGAACGAAAAGGTAAAAAATAAAAGGAAAGATAAAACAAGTAATCTACTGGAGCTGCAAGATTCACAAAATGTTCGTTTTAGAGATAAAACCTGTAATGGTGCCAATCTCAGTCCAGCAGCAACAGCATTGTGAAACTCAGGCCACGACTTAAGTTCTTGTACATTCCTAATATTGGGGTCCAAATTAACCTACCAAAAACAAAAGGCAAGAAATACATAAAAACTGACGAAGAATAAGGGCAAACAGTCCTAAATAAGTTGTCCAAGATAGAACACCTGAAGCTTAAAATAAATTGGTGAAGATAACTTTTTCCATTGAAAAGGTTCAAACAGCTAGGCATGGGCAAACAAACTATATGTTTAAACACATCAAAGGCTATTTCTCTATAACTAAACTTCTTAAAAGTTTTGTGGGAAAGCGAACTATAATTGAGTTCCATAATGAGAAACTGATCAACACTTATTTATAAGATCATGGCATATAGTTGTAAAAATTTAAAACGTATTTGAATAGTAAAAATTCATAAACATGTTGCTTGGATATTATGAATATACAGTTGCATTTTGCTGGGCAGGCAAGCGACCAACTAAAACAAGTTTTGGGACAGTAAAGGCCTGCAAAAGTTCAAGCAAATATTAGTTAGGCAACAAAGATGCATCTTTAGCCAAGCTATAACATAAAAGAAAACATGAAAATTACAACATAAAAGAATACACTTGAGAGATAAGGAGTACCTCAGTTAAGAGAGTAGATATAGTTGCCAAAGTAAATGCTCCACGGCCAACAGGAAGAGCAGTGGTCCTTTGTGCCAAATGCCATAGCTGAGCCTTCAGAGCCAAAAAGAACAGAAGAAATATATAGTCCCAACAATAACTAATTATATCTTCAAGGTGAAAGTAAACAACTAGCACACACATGGAAGGTAGTCACATAGAATAATGGGAAAGCACTATTCAGATGTACGATATTCTCTTGGCTTCTTTTGTCTAAAGGATGTAAATATCTAGGTAGTTGAGGCCTGTTTGTTTCTACTTTGGTTTTTAGTTTTCTGTTTTTGTTTCCAAATATAGTATTAAAAAAACGTCGTTTGTTTGATTTTTTGGTTTATTTCAATCTCATAATTTATGAAAACTATAAAAAATAATTTTTATTTTCTATTTTCATTTTTTTAAAATGAGATTTACTATTAACTAAATATATACTATTCAATTATTCAACTATTACCTAAATATATACTATTCAATTATTTAACTTTAGTTAATAATATAAATTACGACTAATATTTTAATAGTATAATTATTTCAAAATTTTAAATTTCAAATTTAATAAATATATTTTTAAATTTAAAATAT
>JANIHY010000208.1:37882718-37902854 GCA_027479065.1 Erythroxylum brevipes
GTCAATTTCTTATTACTGTTTTATGATTGTGATGCCATGAGGAGTGTAGTAGGTTGTTGTCAGTAGTGGTCTCTTGTTGTGGGATATTTATCGGAATGACCTACGGGCGTTCCGGTGGATACCCCATGGTAAGGGGGCGCTACATTTATATTTGTACTTCATATATAAATGATATTACAATTAATATTATTAAAAAAAGATGTTTACTTTTATGTGATGGTATATACTAGACCTAGTCCTGATGAAGTTAAAGTAGACTTCCATTTTGTTATGATTGTGGGTTATATGACAAGAGGGGAAATTTCTAGATTAATAAAAATAATGAGACAGTCAAGTTTACCATATTCAATACATTCCTTATTCCTTCTTTAAAAAAAGAATATGAAAACAACGTAAAAACATTTTGTAAAATTCATTAAACAAAAAGGAGGTATCTTATTTCTAAATTAGGCTTTGATACCAACCTTGACAGGCCCCATTCCCTATATGATTAGGCAGCCATCTCGACACTTCATGGTAGCCCTCTAGTCGATATATGATCTAGTTGGAAAGTTCCAATGCAGCTAAGTCTATTGCCCTTTTATCGAAAAGCTTTAACTCATCATTAATAAATATAAATAGTGGAGATTTTAAAATCATTTTTATTTAAAATTTTGGCAGCATAACATATGTATTTTGATATTTCCAAAATTCCTAAAAATGTTTAAAACATTTTTATATTCACACCAAATTCTCCACTATAAATTTTGGACTTCAAGTCTACTCACAACTAACCTCAAACAATTAAATCAATTAATTTTAAAAAGGCTAAAACATATTCTTGCATTTAGTTTAAAAACGCTTATATACATGCATTCTTTACACAAAAATACATTCACAACATATTCAAAGATATGCAATAGTTTCTAAAAAGTATTCACAAGGCAATAATGCCTACACAACAGCACGTGATGAAACTAACTACTAGCAAGGTGAAGTCCCTGCTGCTGAAGCCCCTGAGCATGTTTCTGGTAGGTTTTATTTTTAAAAAATAAAGTATGAGCTAAACGAGCTCAATCAGTATTATATTTTCTATTTAAATCATATTTAACAATTTAAACCTCCCTAAAACAAATTCATTTCATTTCATTTCATATAATACAATACCAATATCAAATATATATGCTTCCTGGAACCAAATTTCTCAAATTACGTTTAAAATAAATAGTGGAGTCATTATTATTATCATGAATTTTCTTACACAACATAGCCCACCACTAATTTCTTTACCATATGGTACCTTAGGCATAAAGTCACGGAGCTAGTTCTAAATCGATTACCAACTATAGTTATGAAGTTGGTTCTACATCACTTACCTGTAATAGGTTAACTGCTATACACTGGTAGTTACGGAGCTAGTTTTACATCACTGACCCGTAACAATTTTAGTTAGTACTATATATACTCCATATGTGTAGAGGGCAATACAAACAATTTACTAACTTACTCATTCTCTCTTTGTTTTTCCACTAATAATTCTAGACACCCCTCGGACACTGCTATGTATGATCATAATACTCTTACCGATATAATAACATGTATAAAACTGAACAGCGTACCATATGCTAAAAATTTCATTTCCTTTTCATCAAAAAATAACACAACTTCAATATAAATTCAAATAATATGAAATTTAACTTTCAAACTAAAATGTCATACATTGCTAAAACATAAATTTATACTAGCAATATTCACTTGTAATATATCATTCAAATAAAACTCAATATAAATATTAATTTCATGATAAAAATAAAACCATTTGCATAAAATCAATTTAAAGTACACTCACCCAATTAATTCACCATATGGCCGAATATGTCATGCTATTAATGCTAATTTTTTCCATTTGATTTTTCAAAATAACAACCTTAAATTTTCAGCCTATTTACACTATAACCTTAATCAAACTTTAACAACTCACACCAACAACTACATTTCCTCTTAAGACCAATCCTCACCACACACGCACAAGCACACACACATTACCATTTCATTTTCTTTCCAATTTTTCAACACAATTCACCTAAGATCCATGCTAAGCATCATCCAAATACATCAAGCCAAAAATTACAATTTTTCTCCAACAATTTTCTAACTTGGACAAATTGATACACATCAACTATCCTTCCATTTTCTTAACATATCATATCACAAATACATGTTTTAAAACCTATAACATTATTCAATTCACATAATATCATCCTTAACCTTTTAACTACAAAATATCAAACTTACATAAGCTTCGCTTAATCCCAATTCATCATTAGCTTCCTACATATATGTATTGAAGTCCAAACACATAAAATGAAATCAAACCAATTTTTAATCACAATAACTGTTACCAATTCTTTCAAGCTTCATCTCTTGTTTTGCTCTCTTGCTTTCAACCCTTAAATGCTTCCAAGCTTATTATTTACTCCATGGCAAGTCAAAAACCACCATTGATTTTAACTAAATCCATCCCGCTCAAAAACCCACAAAGCTAGTAGCTTAAGTTAGGAAAACTTACTAATTTTTCTTTCAATCTATTGGGTAATTGGTAAGCACTTAGATTTGATCAAGATTTCTCTAAATCACACTCAAAATCCAAAAAATGCTTATTCTCTTCTTGCTTTTTTCCTTAGCCAAATGTTACCATTGTTAGAAAAGTACTCTAAAGGCAACCACCTTTAGCACTTATTATACAAATCATTTTATGATTAATAAAGACATTTTTCATTATTTCGATGTTCATCAGTTTTTGGATTTGATGTTGATCTTAAATTGATTTAATGAAGTCTTTGATACAAAACATAGTATGGAGGAAATCATGATGAGATCATGATAATTAGATTTCTATCATGTGTAATTATGTTAGTATCTAAACTTTCCTTAGTTATAGGACTAATGAGATGGGATATCATTAATCCAGATAGACCAGCACATGTTATACTCCTTGATTAGATCAAATAGTAGATCTCATAAGTTGTAGACATAAGTTGTTTAGAGTTAACACTTGGATGCTTACTAAAGGTAGTAAGTATATTAGATTGACCTACTATGAGAAAAGTCATATAGATATTCTATTCCAGTGTCAATGATAGTCTCATTATAACAATGGTACAAGTATCTTTTGACTTAAGGTGCTCAAGGACATCTCAGGTACTGATCCTATGATTTGACTTCATTCATCGATGCCTTTTAGGGGTTACTCATAAGGAGGTGATTTGGTACAACTTGAGGTATTTAGAGGTAATTGAGTATCCAATAAAGGATTCACCACTCCTAATAGAAGGAGATGATACCTACAGCCTTTTATCGGGGTCTTTACTTGAGAGTCTCTAGCTAGAGCAGATATGCGTCATGAAGAGAGTCTTCAATCATACATAGAGTAATGAGAACTTGAGGATAAGACCTAATAACACTTGGACTAGATGTTACGTAATCAGTCTAGTGGGAGTTGACACTTTAACCATACTTTGAACCAAGTGGGATATAGATGGTAAAATGACGAATTGCATGACAACATTATATATAGAAGGGTTCATAGTCAAACTAATGACTTTCCAGTTAATTCGGGTCATGAAATGTTGCTAGATACTGCTCTTGACTTACTTGAATTAAGTGTTAATTCAAGTGACCAACATAACCGAGAACCTAATAGCTCACACATATATGAGATCCGAAGGATGAGTAAAATATTCTTGAATGGTGATTCAAGATATAAGAGAGTGTTTCGAGATTGTATCGTGATGTGATCGTGGTAGAAAACGTTGCATGGAATGGATTAGAAACAAGTATTCTTAGTTTCCATTAATGCATTGTATTCATGGTCATTAACTTCCTATAACTTTCATTAATGCATGTTATCTATGGTCATTAACTTCCCATAACTTTCATTAATGCAAGCTATTTATGACCATTAACTTCCTATAAGTAAGCTTCTTTTTCTTACTTACACACTTTGTCTGTCTAACTCTCTCAAGAGTTCTTGTCTTTGCTGGCACAAAGAAAGAAATCTAGCCATCTCCTTGTGAGGTTTCATCCTTCTATCTTTGTGTAGACTTTCATTAGAGACGGTCTATGTTAATCGTTGTGATTTACGATAACACAACGTAGAGAATATTAAAGAATAAAGGAGATCATAAAAAAGGTACGTAAACATCTTACATTTTATGTTTTTGTTTTTCTATAGCTATAAGCATGAGTAGATCTGGTTTTTGAGATTTTGTTTTATTTTCGATGCATATATTTGATATATAGTATATATGAGATGTATGATCGAAACCTAACAGTGGTATTAGAAACATCTTATGCCTTGTTAGATGTGGAATACACTGTTTTTATGGTTGTGACAGCTTAGGGTCTTGTAATGTTTTGTTTGAAATTAATTATAGAAAAATGGTTTTCACGATTTTCTTTCACCAATCTGTTCATAAGATGTAAGTTAATGACTAAGTGTGATTGAAAATATTCTTAATGTGATTAAGATATTTAATTTCTACTTTACAAGAACATGAATGAAATATGTCTTTCTGTTGGGCATGTGATGTCTATCGGCTAAACTGATGAGGTTATACATGATTTTCATGGAATTTGATTATGGAAAAATTATGTGAACATATTAAGGATGTTTTTATGCCTCTTTAATTTTTGTAGAATTATTAAAAATGTTTTAATAATTTTATCAAACAATTTTACAGATCTGGATAGTTTTCCAGAAATTGTAGAATCTATTTTGTTTGATGTTTTTGTATGTTTATATTTCAGTTCTAAAACCTTAAAAATATTTTAAGTGATAAAAATATGTTACTTGATGTTTGATGCATGCCTGAATGATTTTCTCAAAATTTGATTTTCAGAAAAGTTTAGAAGTTATATTTTTGTTTTTGATGTCTTATTGGTGTTTTAGTGATCAAGATAATTTTTGGGTGATTTTAAAATTATTTTGATCATCATGAGACAACCTAGAGATGTTTGGAATGATGATTTGATGTTCTGAAAATTTTTAAAGATTATAGAAATTAATTATGAGTTAATTTTAGTAGAGCGATAGATTTTCTAGTATGACCAAATTAAAGTTGTTTAAGTTTGGACATCAAATAATTACTTTAAGGTAAATTAATTATCAATTAATTTCTGGAATCAAAAATTCATGTTAATGAAATTAATATTAATCCTAATCGAAATAACATACAATAGTAATTTTAGCCAAGTTAGTAAAAGGAAGATAGTAAATCTAAATGTTGCAATGGGCTTTCATATTAAGATCCTTAAGATGTCATAACTAAAATGATGTATTTACATATATGCATTAAAGAATGCATGGTTAGGAGAATGTGTGGGCTTGCATGAAGGATGGTTATTGGCTTAGGCCCAATTTGATTGGGTAGTCCATATCATGCCATGTAGTTATAGTAACTACATCTATATATATATGGGTTATATGTATAAGACCATCTAAGTTAGATGACACCTTAGTCAAACTCCTCAGTTGGAATATTAAAACTAACACCTTCCTTTAATGTGGCGAGGACCAAAGTCCTTTTAAAGTTGGGGTTGTTAGGCCCCAAGCCTGCTTTACACAAATATGTTCGAACCATGGAAGTAGGATTTTCATATTAATAGGTCAGTTTTAAATAAAAGCGTTGGTTTGTTGGGCAAACCCAAGATCAACGTGGACAGAGGTGAAGTTGGGTAGTGTACATTAGATGTACGTGTGTCAAGAGTTGATAGCCTAGTGAGTATGCACACATCAATAGTTGATAGCATTAGATTCGATAGTTGCATTGGAGATGCAATTGGCATGATCAATACATACCAGTTGAACTAAGGTAGCTTATTGGGCAAACCCAAGGTCATTCTTAGGGATATTGGATACGTACCCACTAGGAGAATTTCTCTATGAGTTCTCTTGGATTTATATTGAGGGTTATGAATTTGTGAAAATAGTGGGAGATATAATGCATATTATTAAAGTCCTTATAGACATGCATTTAAGTACATTATAATTTTTCTCTATTTAACGATTGGTTGCTATTGCTTGAGTCAACACCATTAGTAATAGTGTGAATCTAAGATCATTAATAGAAGCTAACAATTTGACTGGACCAAACATCCTTGACTCGCTTAGGAACTTGAGAATAGTTCTCAAGTCTGAGAAGCTTGGTTATGTCTTGGAAGAATCACTTCCTGATCCCCCTGCTGCTGATGCTTCTGATGATGATCGGATGGCATATAGGAAGCATCTCAATGATAGCAAGATGGCTAGTTGTATTATGCTAACCACTATGTCACCGGAGCTGCAAAAGTAGCACGAGGCTATGGATGTCATCTTAGGGAGCTCTTTAATGAGCAAGCAAAGTCCAAAACGTTCGAGACTTCGTGATTGTTCTTCCGCTCCAAGATAGTTTAGGGGACATCTCCAGTATAGTACTCACTGAAGATGAATGGCTACATCAAACGGTTGGCCTCCTTAGGTTTTCTTTTGGATCATGAATTAAGTATTGACTTAATTCTTACGGGTTTAACTGATAGTTACTCATAATTTTTCCTTAACTATTGGATGAACAATATGTCCAACATAATTCCTGAGCTGGACAACATGCTCAAGGAAGAGATTAGGGTTTGTGTTGATGCAAGGAGATAAAGTGAATGCTTATGCTTCTAGGCAATTAAAGCCTTACGAGATGAACTATCCTACGCATGACTTGGAATTGGATGCCATAATTTTTGCATTGAAGATTTGGAAACATTACTTGTATGGAGTCACTAACAGGGTGTTTACAAACCACAAGAGTTTTAAGTATTTGATGAGACAGAAAAAGTTAAATTTGAGACAAAGAAGATGGTTAGAGCTAATGAAAGATTATGACTTGATGATAGACTATTACCCAGAGAAAGCTAATGTAGTAGCGGATGCACTGAGTAGGAAGTCCACCATGGAACATGTGGAGACAGTGTATGTTCCTGTGTTGAAGGAATTAGCCAGGCTTAAGGTAACATTAAGGCAAGTCGAGTCGGATTGTGTATTGGCAAATTTTAGAGTAAAGCCAGTATTGAATGAGAGGATTAAGGAATTGCAGCAGCAAGATGAGAATTTGAGCAAGCTTAGAGAAGAGATTAAAAATGGTAAACCCTTTGAAATAGAGGTGAGGGAAGATGGATTGATGGTGGTAGGAAACAGACTATGTATTCTTGATATGTGCTTAATTGTTGATATTTTTAATCATTTACACTTAGTGATTATTGACACAAAAATGCTTAAGATACTCACTTTAATTCATATTTGATTTTAGGTACAATTTAAGAGCAAAGAAATTAAAGTGAGTCGAAAGCATCACATATGGGCTATTTTTTGAATATTCATTTTTGCTTATCTTCATAGAGGAAAAAAAATAAAAGACAAGGAAAATGGAACAAGAAGGAAGCCATAAGCAGAAACGACATCAGACCATGCGTTTTCGGAAACGCAGACCACGTTTCATGCAAATGTTATGCATGAAACACAGCGTGGAATGGAGCAAAAGGCAACACGCAAGGGAAGAGCAATGTTTTAAGTGATGTGTGACCTTTATTGATCAAATCACACTACACAGTAGACATAAGGAATAAACATCAACAAGCATTGTAAAGGCTATAGAGGGACGTTTCATTAGAGAAGCAGTGTAGCACAACGTTTTACTTAAAAGAGATTAAAAAAAAGCTGGAGAACGACGACGCACAAGCAACACGCATGCAGGAGGAGCAACCAAGGGTTTTAAGTGAGGAATTGCACAGTGTCGGCACAAATATATATAAGAACAGTAGTGGAAACAAGGGGGACGTTGTGCAGGCATGAAGACAGGCACAGTGGAGGTGCAAAAGCTACATCTTCGATGGGCTTACATGATGCCGAAGCTTGCGGTATTGAACAATGAGAAATCAAGGGAATTTTTGGTGGGACATAAGATAGGGGCTGAAGCATTTTTCAGAAAAGATTCATGAAGGGTTAAATATCCCGACACTGGTTTGGAGGTAACATCGACGCCAACAACCCGGGATAAGTATTTTTGATTATTATGTTGTTTCTTTCTCTCATTAGGAATTGATTGTGTTATCCTATTTTAATTAATTTGGATATTGTGTATGGATAATTGAATTTTCGTTATTATTCGGTTATTTGTGTATGAACCTGTTGAGTATTGTGAATTGATGATTTTAATGCGTTCATTGAATCGTTAATTTCAAGCTAGAATTTCGATATAATCCGTAATTGTTATGTTGAAATTCATGTGTAGCGACTAATGATTAATAATCATTAGGGATAACATGACCTAAGTTAAATGACGCATCGTATGTGGTTGTTTCCTTGATTAATCGGTTTTCCTAATTCGTAATGCTACTACTTAATTAAATCTAGAGATTGTATCCTAGGTTATTTGGTGGTTAGGTTTAATTAACGATCTTATCTTGATTAAACAAAACCTAAGGGAAAATTCGAGTTAATTTTTAACCCACGATTAATAATTACTAGGAGAGGTTAAAGAATAACAAACTAATAAAATATGCTTAATCCGGGTGTAGGCCGAGATTAAATCAAAGAATCGGGTCCCTACCAAATTCCCCAATTGTATCAATTTTTGCATGTTTTCTTTAATTTATTTTTTATTAGTTAGTTTTATTTTATTTTCTTCTTTAAAAATCCAAAACCTCTTTTTTCCTAAACACCGGTTAATTTCATTTCATAAACTTTACACACACTCTCTGTGGGATCAACCTAGACTCGCCACTACTATAGTAGTAGTCTAGTTATTTTATTTTGACTAGTGTAATGATGCGCGGTCAAATTTTGGTTCCGTTGTTAGGGAGTGCGGTGTTTTAGTTCTTGTTTGTGATTTAATTGGTGTTTTGTACATATTTTTTTGTGATTAATTTCTTTTCTGTTATTTGGTGATCTTTTCATTTTTTATTTTGTGTTTTCAAAAAATTCGATATGAATGGAAGTAATTTTTTTATAATTCATATTCTCAATCCTATAACAATGTTTGGACTCATCAACCTAACTTTTGTTATGGATGGGATAATCATCAGAATTACTTCCATGATAGTTTGCAGGACGCATAACAATTCTCGTACAGACCAGAAGCTTCCTATCATAACTCCAGTCCATCTTTGGAAGAGTTGATGTTACAATTGCAGGAGAATACTTTACAATTCCAGAAGGATGGAGAGCAATTTCCAACAAACAAATGTTCTAAAGCCCAAGATCCTAAGAGCCAACACAATTCAATTGCTTCTTTAGAAGAACTTGTTAATACTATGGCTGCTAACAATTTACAATTTCTACATGATATGCAGCAGGAAATGCAAGAATTCTGACAAGAGACAAAAGCAAGCCAACTTGGTTCAGGTGCATCTTTAGAAGAAATTGTTAACAAACTTGTTGCTAACAATTTACAATTTCATCATGATACAAAAGCAAGGCAACAAAGGATGGAACACCTAATGGGTTAGATGGCAATAAGTCTTGATCGCCTAGAATCACAAAGCGAAAAGGAGCAGCCGTATCACCCCGAGGTATACCCAATAGAAGTTTGTGCGAAACCTTGCAAAGTAATGAAAAGCTTGAGAATTTTGAGGTCAACCCTCAACGAATTGTTTGTGTCGAAGAAGTTGAGAAGGAGCTCGAAGCCGCAAAGGACATATCTTTTACCTCGGAGGTAAGTACTGAGTCTATAATTATTTTTAAAACTAACTCTTTACCTTTTCATAACAGACTGGAGGAGTTAAATGATAAAGAAAAAGGTGAAGAGACGTTCGAAATATTTCCAGAATGTATGGACTCAGTCGGAATTGAGAAGTTGAGGATAGGGAAGACGTTGAAGGAGGATGATGATCAACTAAGGCTCTATTCGGACCTACCTCATGTGGAAGTGGCGCTAACTGTAATACCCGAAGATCACAATTTTGTCACGTGAGGAGAAGAAGGAGTCAAGCCAGCGACTCTAAACAAAAGCGCTTCTTGGGAGGCAACCCAAGGGAAGTAAATTTCTTTTTAATTACATTTCTACAATACTTTTTATATGCATGTGTGTTTTTGAATTTGTCTGTTTTACTTGTTTTTAAGTTTTCAATCAAAATGAGAGAAAGAATAAAAAAATGAAACAAACATTTTCTCATTTTCTATTGCTTCTGAGATTATATAATCATGATTAGAGTATCATTGACTAGAAAATTTCGTAGCAACTTTAACATGTACTTTTGTTCTTGTGATTGGTCGATATGTATTATCTTTAGAAGAGTAGTGACTAATGGTAGACAAAACCGATGATATTTTGAGCCTTATTTGACTGACACATCCATATCAGTCTCATTGCCTTTTGATAATATGTGACCTTCATGAAATTTACATCCTGATTTTGCGTTGAATTTCTATTCAAGACCACATTTTTGTAAACGATCTAGAGGGGGGGTTGAATAGATCTTTAAAGCTTTTTGAAAAATTCTACAATAAAATCAGAAGTTAATCCACACAAAAGTAATTTAAACAAATTTAAATTTAAAGAGTAGGGAAGAAGAGCAAACACTGTTTTTATAGAGGTTCGGTGCTAAGACCTATGTCCTCTACCTAAGCTCCTACTTAGGATTTGGCAAACTACTTTACTACACACTTTTTAGTTTAGTATGAACTCTTACAACACCACTTGACTTCTAGCTCAAGCTACCTTTACAAACGAATTGTTTTCCGATACAAATCCTACCTCACAAGTGACTTTTCACTAATTACTCAACTAGCAAGAGAAATGAGATAACAATAAAAGAACAATGCTCAATACAAATTTGAAACAAGCTAAGAGCAATAAGGAGCAAATTTGGAACAATAGTGGAATACTTTGGCTTATTGGACTTCAGTGATGTTTATCCCTTGATGACTCTTTATACTGAGTTTGGAGAAGAATATAGACATTGGTAAACCTTCCTAGCCATTGCATAATTTCTTATGACCGTTCCTTAACTTTCTCCTTTCCTTTTGTGAATGATTCGGATAAATCTTGTTCGGCTCTATCTGATAGTCGACTAGTCAAGCTGTTATAGTCGACTAGTGTTAACATATTTCACTGCAGGCTTTAACTTTGCTCCTCGATAAGTCGACTAGTGAAATGATAGTCGACTAGTACTTATATTCAGTTGATTTGTAGTCGATTTATTTAACATTAGTCGACTTGTTTCAACCCCCATCGGATGATCCTTGATTTCTTAGTCGACTTATGATACACTGGTCGATTTATTGCTGACTCTAACGGATATATTGCATCAAATCTTCCCATAATCTTGATGTTTAATGTCTCCAGCATGTTTGAGGATTATTGCCTTATTGATTTCACCATGATTTATAACTTGTCTTGATTAATTTCAATCCACAACACCTGAAATAATTTCTTAACCAATTCTATATATTTTGTTATTATCAAAACATAAGTGGGATTTAATTTGTCAACCACCATTGGTCCAACAAAATTTACCCAACAAAGAATAAAACATCAAAAATTAAGAAGAGAGGCCACATCATTACTACACCCGTAAACTATATTCGATGGGTATAATCCAGTGTAGTGTAAAGTGTAACTAAAACGAACGAATGCTTACTACTAGCAACATTAATAAATTTGTTATCTTCTTCTTTATGTATGACCATCAATATCTGCAAAAATAAACAAAGCGTAATAAAAACCTAACCTTCACACGAATGACTGTGAAGAGCTGAGGGCGTTGAGAAGGGGAAGATAAGCTTTCGACGATGGGAGCAATGTTGAGGGCAATAATGCTAAGATTTGAAAGCGAAAAGGGTGAGAGCGTAGGTGAGAGCGTCGGCCAAAACAAACAAATTTAAGTTAACTGATTTTTAGTATGGGTAAGAACGATGGGGTGAGAATTAGAGCAAACAGAGTGAGAGTGAATGAGAACAAACTTAAGGATTTTGTGCACTGAGAGGAGGGAGTTTTTCTCTTGTTGAAACGACGCCATCTCAGTTTTATCATGAAGTGATGTCGTTTCAATAATGTAGCTCACTTCTACTAATTACGCTGATGTGTTTGATTAATTAAGATCCCTGAACACATGACAGTACCGCATTAATAAAGATAGCGGTGAGGCTAATGTCAAACTAAAATTGAAAAATTGAAAGTTTGGACATTTTATTGACACTTTTAAAAGTTCAAGTTGACAAAATTTTAGTTATTTTTATAATTAACCCTTTATAAATTTTAAGTTTTCAAGAAATTTATTAAGTGTCAAGAAAGAAGCATCTTGCCCATCCCACTAAGATTTTAATCCCCAATATCTAAATTGAAACCCAAATCCCTAATTCCCAAAATATAAACCCACACAATCTACATATGATCTGATATCGTCTACTTTCTGTTTGCAATGTCTGTGAATAAGTGATGGTGGTGGTGAAGTTCATAATTATCCTAAATGAAAAAAACTCTAAGAAGAATTCACGTTTGCAAAACTAAGATAATTTCTTCTCTTACCTTAAAATTGTAATTCAAAGTTGTGAAGACCATTTTAGTTATTGAATATTTTGGACTCAATAGCAGTATTTCAATATAAGAGGAACTAATTCAATGTTTTGAAAACGTTCTGTATCTCTTACTAGCAACCAAAATTAAAAAAAAATTGTAATATTTTTCATCTCTACAGCATCTTAGTATCAGCTAATTTGAGTGATTGATGGTAATGACGATAATCGAAAGAACATGAGTGGAAAGTAATTATATTTCAGAAGGGTCGGGGAAGATTGCAAGCTAACTGTCATTGGAGCACCGCACCTACAAGATAGAGGACATAATTAAAAGAAGAAGATGAAGAGCATAGCAACAGTCCTTAATACACGTAAAATCAACCTTAAATGGGGAAATGTTCATATCCTTTTAACAGTGCGCAAAATTATTACATTTATGTCCTAATCCTTTTAATAAAATTGTTTACAAATTGGTTGAAACACGTGTGTTTCATTGTCAAGCTTAGAATTGTGGAACTAAAAATTTCAAAATTTGAGAGAGTAAAACCGAGGGAGTTAATTGTTACAATACTAAAATTCAAGAGATTAAAAGAGTTTTCTTTTCCCGAATATTTTCTTTGCAATGCTTTCAGCCGACTGCTAGATGTCATTGCCTCCTCTCGCCAAGCAGATATGATATACCAATCCACATGATAACTTATAACTGCGGCCGGAATGGTTGCGTAACTTAGCTTAAGGCATCGTTTACTTTCAATTGGCGGGTTGAAATAAGGTAGTCGATTTCTAATAATTGCACCAATAATTTTCTGGTGAAAGGTACAGACGTTGTATAAAACAAGGTTATGAGGTGGAAATTTTTATGTTTGAGTGAATATTGTAATACGATTAAACATTTTAGCCGGTAGTAGACCAGTTCATATCCGATTGCAGTTTACGTCATCTAGTTTGTATTCTAATCATGTGGAACAGAACAGTTCAATTCAAGGAAAGATCAAATGAATTAGATATGGATTTGGCATCAGTTTCAACAATTCGAGATGCTTGAAAATTAGGAACAGGTATGCGCGCTGTAGCATGAATATTTTCAATGTCAAAGCAGGAGAGAATTCTACGTTGAAACCTAGAGGCTGATTTTGTTGTTCTGTCACATGTTGTAATTACATCGAAAGGAACCAAACTCCATTCAACCGATGGGTGCAGACAGCACTAGAACTCCATTTGAAGACGTCGATTTCTGACCTCTTCTGGTGTATAAAATTTTACATTTTTTTGGCACCTTAGGACTTTGACCAAGGAAAGGATTATTAATAAATATTCAGCTCCGGCCAGCAAAAGAAATGCTTGTTTAGTTGATTTCTTCTTTTATGACGTAACCGGTATGTGTACATGCAGCAGTTGCTGAAGGGGAACTGCACCGCCACCACTAATGTGAAGGGCCACCGTCACCTACACCGCTAAGTTTCGTTATATTTGCATTCCAACTGTGGCCTAGGGTTTTGACCATCACTATGGCGACTAAGTATCTGCCACGTATTCAAACAGGGCAATATATAATTCTATATTACATAATAAAAGGACAAAAATGGGAGAAGGGAGCGAGACCTGGTCTCCAAGACTCCATCTCGGCGCTAGACCAAGTAACGTGTTTGACCGTGAAACGATTTAGTCATTAGATACACATTAATATTATTGTTACCATTCCAATTATATTACTCTCATTCCGAGTGCGTGCACAACACACCACTTGCGTTACACAGAAAACTTTAGCTTGTTTTACTCGGTCAACTTAAACAATTTACACATTTCACGCTCTGGAGAATAGCGTGAATGATCCTCAATCCATTAAAAGCCAAAGGGATAAAGCAAACCAAAAACGTTCAAGTCAAGTCAAACGCAAGTCAATTAGCCCGCACGGCACCGTTCCTTCGTCCACATGTATTCCCATGTTTCTTATTTAGCCAATTGCAATCACCCTTCTTTGCTTCTTAAGAAACAGATCAGCAGGAGAAAACTCAGCGAGAGAAGAAAACCGGAACAAGAACAAGCTGTTTGAAACCTAAAACACGTAAAGACATGCCGTGCGCTCTGGCTGGACCAGTCTCGAACTCCCCGATATTTCAGCCAGCGAGAATTCCCACTGTCTTCCGCAAATCAATAGCGTCTCCGAACATCCATGGCCCTCAATCTCCAACGTCTTCAACAATGTTAGTGTCGTCTCCACCATCTTTAGGATCATCACCGACGTCTCCCTTGTCATATCCGGTTGAGAAAACGAGATTGGAATCAAATTCCCGTACACTTCTGAAGAGGAAGAGACCAGCAAGACTACATATACCCGTGACGAGTGCGTCCGGGTTCGGATTAGAGACGGCCAGAGGAGATGAGCAGAAAGTAGAGATCGTGGAGGTGGAAGATGATGGATATTCTGTTTATTGTAAAAGAGGTAGGAGAGGACCATTGGAGGATCGTTACTCTGCTTCTGTGGACGTCGAAGGAAATTCTAAACTGGTAAAACTCATATCCGTTTTATTTATTAGAGAAGTTGCTTTGTTTCCTAATATGCGCTGGAAACTGAAGAAAAATGTAAAAGGCAAAAAAAAAAAAAAAAACCATATTTGATATCAAAGAGGCAAGAACTATGCATTGATAAAGACGTGATCACGTTCTATCCTTACAGGCTCTATTTGGTGTCTTTGATGGTCATGGGGGTCCAAAAGCAGCTGAATATGCATCCAGGAATTTAGATAAAAACATTATGGCTCATGTATCAAGTGTAGAAGGGGAAGAAATCGAAATGGCAATAAAAAATGGATACTTGACCACAGACAGAGAATTTCTGGAGCAAAGTGTTGGCGGTGGTGCCTGCTGTATAACTGCGTTGATTCACAAAGGCAATCTAGTGGTCTCCAGTTCCGGAGATTGTCGAGCCGTAATGAGTCGAGGAGGAGTTGCTGAGGCGCTAACATCTGATCATCGACCGTCGAGGGAAGATGAACGCCGCCGGATTGAAGCCTTGGTAAGAAGATGGGAATATGATGTGGCAAAAGTGAATACTGGTTAACACCATTTTGATAAATTTCGGTGATTTGTCTTCTTTAATGTTGTGTTTACAGGGTGGTTATGTGGATTTTTGTAATGGTGTGTGGAGAGTACAAGGCACTCTGGCAGTAACAAGAGGAATCGGGGATGTGCATCTTAAGCAGTGGGTGACAGCTGAACCCGAGACCAAACTTTTGGAGTTAAAACCTGAATGCGAGTTCTTGATCTTAGCAACCGATGGTCTTTGGGACAAAGTAATTAAGTCTGAAAACCAAAGTTGTTTTTCTATGATTCTTATTTTGAATATATATATACTCAATTTTCATTCTCTCTCTTTTCCAGGTATCTAATCAGGAGGCAGTAGATATAGTTCGACCTTTGTGCATTGGCGTTGACAAGCCAGAACTATTATCTGCTTGTAAAGAACTGAGCGGGTTATCATTACGCAGAGGCTCAATAGATGACATTAGTGTGATGATAATCCAGTTAGGGCAGTTCGCTTTAGAAGCTAATTGTAACATGAGGAGCACGGTGTGACCCGTCGCGTGCTTCTCCCGCAAGGATACTTTGAAGCAGTGATTCATTAATTATTAACTCCTTTTCCTCGTTCTAACGACGGAAAAGGCCATTTTAATAGGTTAGATGGTAGCCGTAGAATGCAGAATTGCTCTAGGCCTTTTTTGGCTACAGTACTGAGCCTTTCATTTTTATTTATACAAAATCACATGAAATGTACATCAGTCTTTCCAAAGCTTATCTAATGAGACGCTAATTCACAAATGGAAAATTTCCCCGGCTACCTGTGCATCGGTGGAGGGGGATTGGTTTTGTATTTGTGATTGAAATATCACGTTAGTCTAATGACTTTTTCCTCTTCAATAAGATGACTTATTACTTTTAATCCTTCTAAACTCTTCAATTTATCACGTAAGTTTAAGAAGATTATCTTTATTATTTTTAATTTTTCATAAATCCTTGTAAGATTTCTATTTAAAAATTATAATATTTCATTATGACTTGATATTGCAAAAGTTCTACATAGTTACTTTTGTAAATAAAAATATTTGTTCTCTTCCTCAACTAGAGACATAATGGTTACCTTCTTTTATTCATCATCAGAAATTTAATTTTCATTTATCATCAAAATCTTATTCGAAATCTGATAAAAAATATATGTATCTATAATGACAACATTAAATAAATAATAAAACATTCAATTAAAAAGTTTAACTAAATGCAATTTGCAATGCACACATGAAAGCAACTTCTGAGGAACCAAATTCAACAACCTATAACTTTAGGAGTAGGCCATGCATTGCTAGAGATGATCAAGACTTCTAGTAATAAGGTCCTCTATGAAGAAAAGATGTCAAGTTCAAAAGCAATTGTCAAACCAAGGTCTGTTAAAAATAGGAGAGGTAGTTATTATGATAATGCAATGTGGGGTTTGATGGCAAGCAAAGCAAATCAACTAAGAAAATTATCCGGGTTGAATCTGTCAAAGCATGAAAAGCGATATTGTTATATCCCTCACCTTAGCGATGAAGTTGTATATCTGAGACAGGTATCACATCTTTTTCTTTATGGTTTTATTTATATGAATGTAACTTCAATTATAATTCACTCTAGATATGAATTTAGAAAGAAACTAGTCAAGCAAAAAAGAAACACTTGATAACTCAAATAGTACAAAAACAAAACTGGTATTAATATCCACATGGTACACTTTAGTAAATGTTTATATAACTGAAGAACTCGTAAAAATGTAATAGAAATGTAACATCCCATTCTTAAGAATGTAATAGAAACGTAACATCCCATTCTTGTGAGAAGGTTAAAATGGTAAATGGGAGTGATTAATGAGAGTTAGGAATGTATTTCCATATTGATGCATATTATGTCATGCACATGCATATGAATAGTGAAGTTGTGGCACATGAAAATAATTGTACATGTATTCATGAATAATTTTGGGTATAATTAGATTGAGTTGTGATTTTTAGGTGTTTTGAGAATTTTGAATTTATTTATATTGAAAATTCTATTGGTTAGTAAGAATATTGTATTTGTGAATTTTGGTGAACTTAGGCATAAATTTTGGAAAACATTATAGAAAATAGGAAAAAGATATCAAATGAAGATTTGGAAATAGTTGGATTGTAAAGATGAGAGTGTAAGGGAGTTAGTTTCAAAAGAAACTAAGTTAAAGCTTAGATGTGAGTGAAGTGACAAATGTCACTTAGGCTCGGTACTTTGCTAGAAGTAGGTCACTGTTTTTTGAAAATTGAAAGGTTAAGTTATATGTCTAAGTTCATTCTTCAGGGGGATCATCTCCAAATTTTCTTCCCTTACACAGAGTCTCTCATCGAACCCCTTTCAAGAGATTTGTCTGTTTTTCCTTCCTACACCAAACCCACTTTGTTATTCGTGTCTTCTACCCTTATAAAAAACAGAAGTTGGTCATTGTCTTTAGTGAAGTACATAAGTTGCATGGAGTTTAGGGGTTGAAGATTTTGGAGTTCTCAACAAGAGAGTAGTGAATAAATCCTTTATATTTTATGAAATAAATTTGATTAATTACTGACATCTGTATTGAAAATGACATTTAAGTGTATATTCATAATTACTGTGTGGTTGGGAGGAAATAAATTGGGCTATAGTGTTAAGTTAGTTTTTGAAAGATTATTAGTGTTTAGGTGATGTAAAAGTGATGTTGGAGTTGAAATAGCAATAACTTAATCTGAAATTTCAGTAAAACTTTGGTATTAATCTAGATAGATTTGTCAAAATGGCTTTTATAAAAGTTATAAATCTTCCTTTTTCATCTTCCCAACAGTATATAGTATGAAAACTATGGACATCTGAGTTGAAAATCAGGGTACTTATAAGGGAAGATGTTCAAAAGTAAAATTTACTTCTTCTACCTTTTTGTTTCTTCAGTGATGACGTCATTGATGACATCATCTTCTTCTATGTTTTGTATCGTCTGTGCTTTGCTTCTTCTTAGTTTTCCTTCTTTTGTCTTTTTGCTTCTTCTGTGATGATGTCATTGATGACGTCATCTTCTTCTGTGTTTTGTTCGTTTCTTCTGTGTTTTGTATCGTCTGCCTTTTATATCTTCTGTGTTTTGAATTGTCTGCCTTTTTGTTTCATCTACCTTTTGTATTTTCTGTGTTTGTATTGTATGCCTTTCTGTATTGTTTGCCTTTTGTATCTTCTGTGTTTTGTATCGTCTGCTTTTTATATCGTCTGTCTTTTGTATCTTCTGTGTTTTGTATCGTCTGCCTTTTTGTATCGTCTGCCTTTAGTATCTTCTGTGTTTTGCTAACGCGTCTTTTTCTGTGTTTTGTTGACATGTCTTCTTGTAACATCCCGTCCCTATATTAAGGATTAGGACCTGAAAGTTCAACACATGTAAGCTCAAAGAGAGATTAAGGAAATACATTTTCTTGCTCGTGCATAATGTTAGTATATATGCACATGAATATTGAATCTTGGCACAAAAATAAGTGTACATGTATTCATTGACAATTTCTGGGTATGATTGTTTTTAAATGTGATGTTATTGAAAGTGAAGAGTAGAAGGAATAGAAAGAGTGATATTGGTAGGAGTTGTGATAAGGAACCCTTTAGAAACAAGATTAATAGTGATCTGGAAAAATATTCACTGAATATGCTTTAGTCTTTTAGCCACAACGTTTCCTCTAGTAATCCAAACGAGATGATTCTTAATTTGGATTAAACTAGAGATATATGGCTACATTTTGTATGAATACATCGAATTTCAATTCTATGTTTAAGAGTCTCAAATATTGCCATGAAGTGAAGAATTGGGTATAGTGTTGGTGTATGAATGAAAATTTTGTCTTCGGATTTTAGGGGCAAATTTGGGATTTACATAGATAGATTTTGGCAAAATTTCTTTCTGGAAGGTTGTAGATCCTTCTTTTATCTTTCCAATGGTATAAATATTGTAAATTTTGGACATCGGAGTCAAACGTTATGATTCTTATAAATGGATACATTCTGGACACAAAAAATAGACGATAGAAATGAGACGGAAGAAAAGTAGACGATAGAAATGAGACGGAAGAAAAGCAGACAATAGAAATGAGACGAAAGAAAAGTAGATGATAGAAATGAGACGAAAAAAAAGATGATAGAAATGAGACGGAAGAAAAGAAGACGATAGAAATGAGACGGAAGAAAATGAAACAATAGAAATGAGACAGAAGAAAATGAGACGAAAGAAAATGAGACGATAGAAATGAGACGAAAAAAAATGAGACGATAGAAATGAGACGATAGAACTGAGACGAAAGGAAAGTGAGATGATGCAAAATGTGAGACGATACAGAAGTCAAACGATAGAATTGGCGTTCGAGGTCTTATAAAAGTTGTAGATTTGGAAGTCCTCTTTCTAATAGTCTAAAAATGAAGTTAATCCGACATCTATAGTGAGAGTTATAGCAATTGCGCCAAGACATATACAGTACGAGTAAAGATATGAACATGTTGGATTCTTTTGGTCATAACTTCTTCTCTAGACCTCCAAATGACTTGATTCTTAAACC
>JANIHY010000208.1:37919018-37936296 GCA_027479065.1 Erythroxylum brevipes
AATCTCCAAAATTCCATGACATTAATGCACATAAAAATCACAATAAATGCTTCTAACAACCATATGAAAGAACATAAACATAACTTCTTACCTAAACAACCTCCAAGCCTCAAGCTTTAAGTTTTCAAATCTTCAAACAAAACACCAACCTCTCCTATACCTCCACACCTACGGCCACACTCCCAACACACACCAACCATCTTCATCAAAAGGCTAAGTTTGGTTTGTGTGTGTATAAAAGAAGGAGCAAGTAAGAAGGCAACAATCCTTAGGAGAAACAAAACCCACAAATGGAAGAGGAAGGAGCAAATTTCGGGTGAAGTGGAGAAGTAACAATAAAGATAGATTTCTTTAAAATTTCCAACTTGAAAGTCGTGGAAGAGTGAAGAGAAACAAGACAAAGGCAATTAATGAAGAAGGACACTTGGCATGGTGATAAGAAAAAGACAAAATAAGCTAAAGAACAAAACAAGTAATAGGATTTCTTAAGAACCCTAATGAAATTTGACTCATTCAAGTCCAATGGCCCTCATTTCAATCCCAAAATAATATGCCCAATATTGTAGGGCCATTGGATAGAAATTTTCGCTACCGAAAATCAACCGGTTCGCCACTTGGCAATTTTTTCCGGTTCGAGAATTTTCTCCGAAAAATTCCAGAAAAATTCCTATAATTCCCGTAGAATGTAAAACACACAAAAACGCAATCCAATAAATTTAAAAAAAAAAACAATTTCTACATTAATCATAATAAAATTCCATTTAGGCCCAATACGGGGAAATAATCATGAATGCATGTACAGTTATTGCATGTGCACAATTTCATTGTTTGACCAATACCATTATGCATAACATTATCCAATTAGTCCTAATCATTCTCGACCTTTTCTAAATTACTATTTTACCCTTCCTGTCGGGGTGGGATGTTACATATTATGGAAAGAAAGTAATGTTTGGTGCTTCTTGAATGTGGAAAAACCAAGGAAAGAGGTATACTCTGAGATAGTTTTATGAATCAAAAAGTAGATTTTACTTTGCCAGGGGCTACAGAATGTAACTAAATGCTAATACTCTCCTTAGGAATTATTAGACACTCGTGATGCATGTAAACATAATGAGGATATTAATGCTTAGTTATGCGAATGTGATGGACCTATAAACTTCATGTAGTCTAGACTCAAAGATCATGATGTTGGTTAGGATAATTAGATATTATTAATAAAGAAAACACACATAAGAGAGGGGTAAATTGTGTGTGACTTGAATATTTTTACAAGTTACTATCAACTAGTATAAACGATAGGAGCCTGTGAAAATTTAAAATAAAAAGAGCCTATTAAAAATTGAAATAAAAGGAGCCTCTTACAAATTGAAAACAAAAGTAACTATAACGTGGAAATATAAAAGTTAGGAAAAGAGAAAGAATGACACAGTTAATTTATACTATCCTAAATCCAGACTCCAAGTATCCAACTTGAGTGTTTTACTAATAATCTTCAAGTAGTAATTTGACAAGTCTCTCTAAGCTCACAAGTACATATTTTTCAAGGTTTTTCAACCTTCCATATTAGTAGTATTTAACAAGCCTCTTTATGCTCTCAACAAATGAAAATGTGATTGATCTCTCTCTTGATAGAATGTTTTCACTTTTTAAAGCACAAATGGTATAAAGTGTAACTTTTAAAGAACAAGTATTGATGATATTAATGTATTTCTAAGATTTGTTGTGTATACGAATGCAGTAGCTCTCCCTTAAATAGGAATTCCTCTTGCATCAATAGACTAACTGACTGAATTAACTTAGAATCTGTTAAAACATCTTCCTCACTATCTTTGATAGAATCTCCAAATATTTGATTGTTTGGATACTCTTTTGACTATGTCTTGAAATTGACTGTCGAATCAGGTGAACAAAAGGATCCTTCAATCATATAGAAAAGATAGTAATTTATCCATTTTAGATTTTATGGAACTATTGCTAATTATGTGAATAAGGTTATTAAAGTGGTTCCTATAAAATAAGGATTGTTAAATATTCATCCTTTTATTTCCAACGAATACCTAACTTTTACAATCTCTTTCTCTTTTCTGAAATAATCCAAATAAATTTAAATTTTAAAATGTAACTAAATTTGAAATAGTATTAATTGTTAACATCAAAATCATTAATTTAAAAGCCTTGAGCTAACACTTCTAGTTGTTTGTTTCCCTTACAATAGGGTACTATAGCCTTTTGTAAAGTGTAAGGCAATGATTCCTAATTTTATAACCTCATTGCTTTCTTTTTTTGGGATTATAATATTCTTTAACTTGTTTAAAAAGGTACCTCGCAATAAAACACATATTTGGTACTAAAATTTTAAAGTCCTTACTATTTGAAATAGTAGTGTTATACCATATCTCATAGACATTTGCATATAGAATTTCAAATAAGGGTCATATCTCAATATCTCATGGGCAATGCACATATAAAAACCCTTTTGAATACATTTCTATCAAGAGATCAAAATAAGATATACACCACAACTATTGAATACAATGAGTCCCTTATTATTGTAACTCCATTCATTTTTATTTTTTAGTACTAAGAACTATTTTTTGTAATTCCCCCTAAAATTAACAACTTTGAATAAAAGGAAGTGCT
The DNA here is from genome assembly GCA_027479065.1 of Erythroxylum brevipes. Lineage (NCBI taxonomy): Eukaryota > Viridiplantae > Streptophyta > Magnoliopsida > Malpighiales > Erythroxylaceae > Erythroxylum > Erythroxylum brevipes. Next base: position 37,921,662 of record JANIHY010000208.1, read on the forward strand.
TTAATTTTCTAAAATAAGTAATTCTTACCTTAAAAAAAGGAGTACTTATATATTAATTATTTTGACTAAAGGTAAAATCATGATTTTAAGTAGGGCTTTCTTCATTAAATTTATTTGAAGAATTATAACTTCATTTGGCTTTTGATTCATGATGTTTGATGGATGAATAGAAATCTGATTCTTCAAGTGGTGAGGAAGAAGGAATATTCTTCTTCTTTCTCCCATATGCATGCAAGGGTATCGTCTGTATGGATTGCTTTAAAAATTGGGCCTTTTTTATATATGAGACAATAATGGGTTTAGAATAGTTTTATGGTGATTCTTATTTAAGTAACATAGAAATTTCATAAACGAAAGCTTTAGATGTTTGTTTATGGCGTAGGGTTTCGCCATAGATAGAAGTGGGTTTCCACAATTTTTTTAACCCTTCAATTTTGTTTGTGTCAATTTCCAAAACAAAGGATGATTATAATTTCTGAAGAGATTAAAGGAAGAGTTTGATTACAGTTACACAGAATGAGCTTTAAGGGACGGTAAAGATAAGATGTAGGAAGGAACTATTTTGAAGTATGCTAAACAATTTCTAAGAGTGGGCTTCATGTGAAGATGAAAGAGTGCACATGTTCCTGGAGGTTTGATCATTTTCCTTTCTTTTGTCATTCATACGAAATTCTAACAATACTGCATGCGTGTTTTCAAAATTTAAAACAAAATTTGTTTAGTGACTGTGATCTCTGAATAAAGTTACTCTTCCCCCATTTAAATTGATGTGAGCCTTTTAAGTACCACATTCCAATGAGCCTGTTAACATTTACAAAAGGAAATACCATAAAATCTTTAAACAGAGTTAGATGTTTGATAATCTGCACATATTAAGCTCTTTTCTTAACATACAAAATATGTCTTTTGAAAGTGGCTTAGTAAAGATGTCAGCTATTTGATTTCAGTATTAACGTGAAATAATTCAATAGTTCCTTCTAAAACATGATCTCTAAAAAAATAATGTTTAACTTCTATATAATTAGTCCTAAAATGATGAACTCGATTTTTAGATAAATTAATTGCACTTGTGATGTCACATAATATTGGAATATAACTAAAGTTTAGAGACAAATCCTAGAGTTGATGTTTCATCCATAAAATTTGAGCATAAAAATTAGTAGTTGCTATATATTCTTCTTCAATTGTGAAAAGTGTTGTGCAATTTTGCTTCTTGCAGGACCAATATACTAAACATCCACCAAGGAATTGAAAATAGCCACATGTGTTTTTCCTGTCAACCTTATCACCTTCATAATTTGCTTCACAATAGCCAACTATATTAGACAAATCTATTTTTGGATATTATAGTCCAAAGTCAACGGTTCGAAGAAGATAACAAAAAATCTTTTTGATTGCTTGAAGGTGAATTTTTTTAGGTTTTGATTGAAAGTGTGTATAAAGACACACACTAGGCATAATATCTAGTCTTAAACTTGTGAGACATAAAAGTGAACTAATGATTCCTCTGTATTTTGTTTCATCAGTAGCCTTGCCTGCTTCATCCTTATCAAGCTTAGTTTTAGTATACAATAGAGTTCCCATTGGCTTGGTATTTTCAAACTGATATTTCCGGATATGTTCCTTTGTGTACTTATCTTGACTGATGAAAATTTATTTTTTATTTGCTTGATTTGCAACCCAAGGAAAAAGGATAGTTCACCCATAATACTCAGTTCAAACCCCCTGCATTAAAGTTGAGAATTCTTCACAAAAAGATGGATTAGTAGCAACAAATATTATGTCATCAACATATATTTGAACTATAAGTAAATCATTTTCTTTTTCTTAATTAAATAAAGTTTTATCTATCTTTCCTCTTCCAAACTTATTCTCAAGTAGGAAGTTACTTAACTTCTCATACTATGCTCAAGGAGCATGCTTCAGAGCATACAAAGCTTTTGTTAATTCATCACATAATCTGGATGGTCTATGTTCTTAAAACTTGGACGTTGCTTAAAAAACACTTCTCCATTAGTGTATCCATTTTAAAAAGCACTTTTGATGTTCATTTGAAATAATTTGAAATTTTCATAACATGCAAAAACAATTAAAATTATGATAGACTTTTGTCAAATAACATGAGCATAAGTCTCATCAAAATCAATACCTTCTTATTGGTTATAGCCTTAAACTACAAATCTAGTTTTATTTCTTACCACCTTACTATTTTTGTCAAGTTTGTTTCTAAATACCCAACAAGTTCCAATGATTGACTTATTTTGTGGATAAGGTACTAAATTCCAAACTTGGTTCCCATAAAATTGATTCAGTTCATCTTTCATAGATGGTCTAGTTTTTCATTAGAAAATGCCTTTTTAACAGGTTTTGGTTCTAGTTGTGAAGCAAAGCAACATACTTGTTTTTAAAGGATGCCTTTGTTCTTAGACCTTCTGAAGGGTCTTTTATAATATAATGAAGTGTATTAAGACCTCTCCTTTCTCTTGGTGTCCTTTTGCTATGAGTATCTAGTGTCTTTTGCAATATAAGAGCTTGTTGAGGTATACTTGGAGAAGGAGCCTTCTTTATCCTACTTTCAAAAGGACCTTCTTGATCTTGCTAATATAAAGGCACTACTAGTGCAGTTTGAATTTGTGGCGTATCTTTAGGAACTAAAGGATGTTCTTCATTATCTGAATCAGTAGATGTTGTTGAGGGTTGTGTTTCATCAAATACTACATGTATTGATTCTTCTATCCTCTTAGTTCTTTTGTTGTAAAATATAAATCCTCTATTAACAATGTTGTATCTAAAAAATATAACTTCATCCAATCTTGCATCAAAATTGCCAATATTGTCCTTACCATTATTCAACACGAAACACTTACAGGCAATAGCTTTAAAATACGAAACATTTGGTTTTTTTCCTTTCCGCAACTCATAGGGCCTTTTTCTAGAATAAGCTTCATAAGGCATCTATTCAAGATATAATAGGCAGTAGATATAGCTTTGGCCTAGTATCCATGAGGTAGAACACTATCACACAATATGATCTTGGCCATATCAGCAAAGATCCTATTCTTTCTTTCAACAACTCCATTTTATTAAGGAGTCCTTAAACATGAGAAATATGAGTAATACCATTATCATCACATAAATGTTCAAATTCTCTGTTAACAAATTCTCCTTTATGATCACTTCAAATTAAAGTAATGTAGTATCCTTTTTTAACATGATCTTTTTTTGCAAAACTGTTCAAAGACTTCAAAAGCATCATCCTTATTTGCTAGGAAATAAACCCATATAAATCTAGAATAATCATCTATTATAACAAAAATTGTAATGTTTACGACCAAAACTTTGAGTTCTAGTAGGAACAAATAAATCCATATATATAAGCTCAAGTGGTTGGTTAGTAGATACAACATTCTTTGATCGAAAGCTACTTCTAAATTGTTTTCCTTTTAAGCATGCTTCACAAACTTCATTATTCTCGAAGTTTAAATTTGGTAAACCTCTTACTAACTCATTCTTAGATAGTTTTGATAAAATGAGCATACTAACATGTCCAAATCTGCTATGCCAGATTAATGAATCCTTTTTTAGAGAAACAAAACACTTAACTTTTTTAGAAGACTTGTCTTCTAGTTGAGCACAATACATATTCAGATTCCTATGACCAATAAACACAATGTTATCGTTATTATTATTAATTATTTCACAATGAGATAAATAGAATGTGACTTTATATCCTTTATCACATAACTGGCTTACACTTACTACATTATGTTTCAATGCATCAACATAAAGAACATTCTCTATAGAAGTAGAGTCTGAGGCATCAATTTTACCAATTCCAGTAATCTTTGTTTTGTTTTTATCTGTAAAGACAACATTACCTCCATCTTTGCTTTCAATATAGTTGAAGTGATATTTCACTTATCATATGTCTTGAGCAACCACTATCAACTATTCATTAATTTTCTTTTTTCATTGTTATGAAGCATATCTACCAAATGTATTATCTCAATTTTGGTACCCAAACTTTCCTAAGTCCTTTTAGGTTAGTAGTCTGACCTTTTGATATCCAAACATATATTTTAGATAACTTCTTCATTCTACGAATGATACAAGAATGACTAATATGTCCATGTTTTCCATACTAAAAACATAAAACATATGAATGAGAGTTATTGCCATTTTTGTCATGCAGCAGGTTTCTGCTTTTTCGATTATGGCTGTTGTTGTTTTTAAGAAAGAAATTCTTGTACAACTTATTATTATTATCTTCATCATATCCAATTCCTGCCTTATCAAAGGCATCTTTACCATTATGAAGTAATGCATCGAGGTTATTCTTTCCATCCACAAAATTAGCTAGATCATTTTCTAGAGATATGATTTTTTTTCATCAAGTTTCTCTTTTTCAAGTTCTAGTTCAGCAACCTTTTCTTCTAATTGTTTACTTTTTTAGAATCATCCTCAAGCAATGCATTTTCTAACTAAATCACTTTTTCTTTCATAAATTCTTTTTTGGATACTTTTGCTTATAATCATTTTCGAGAGACACATTCTTAGAAAACAGATTTTTATTCACCGATTCTAATAGTTTAATTTAATTTTTCAAAGATTCATCATTGTTTTTAAACTTCTCCACCTCTTTGAAATACTTCATGGTTAAATTTTTATACTAAACATGTAGTTTATAATATGCATATCGTAATTCATCAAATTCAATATCAGATTTAAAACAATATACCCCATCTTCTCTTAAATCAACCATAAGACAAACATTGCTTATTTTTTTCAAACTCTTCTTCATCAAAATTTTCAAAATCTTCATGAGACCAAACTATAGTCATAACTTGCTTTCTAGGTCTTTTGTTTTCAATTTTGTCCTTTTGAAGAATTAAGAGGCATGTTGGTCTAGTGTGTCCAGGATTCTTATAGTGATAGCATATAATTTGATTATTTTTATGTATTGCTACTGTTGTTGTTGCCTTTTGATATGAATATACTATTTCTAGTTTTCTTATTTCCTTCTCTTTTCTTTATCAGGTTCATTTTGTAAAAGCATGTATATTTTCTAACCATAAAATTGAATTCATCGTCTCCATTTATCTATAGCTTAGTGTTGCTTTCATCACTGCTAGATGGAGCTAATTCATCAGTAGCTTTTAGAGCCATTCCTCTTCTGTAGGAGGATCTTTCATCTCATCTAAGCTTTGTCTTATAGATCATCAAGTTTCCTCTTAGCCAATCGAGAGAAATAGTGTTTAGATCCTTTGAAGTTTCTAGAGCTATTACTTTGGGTCTCCATTCCTTTGGCAGTGACCTTCGGATCTTTGTTATGATCTCATCATTGAGGCATATCTTTCCCAAGTTCTACTAGGCTGTGATGATTTTGTTTTGTTGAATTTTCCAAAGAATTCATTTATGGTCTCTCCCTATTTCGTATTAATAGTTTCATATTGATGCACTAAAACTTATCATATGTTTCTATACCTCATTTTTTTCCTTCAAAGGTAACTTGAAGTTTGTCCCACATTTCCTTTGTTGTTGAATAGTAAGATATCTTTTCATATTCTTTTGGAGAGAGTGCACAAATCAAATGATGTCTTGCTTTAACATTCAGCTGTGTATTTCTTTTATCAGTCCATAATTCTACATCATCAGTATAGGAGATGGAACTCCCATTGTGATAGCTTGACATACTTCAATATCCATAAATTGAAGATAAATTGTCATTCTTTCCTTCCAATAGGGATAGTTGTTTCCAATAAAGTAATGAGGCTTTGTGATAGATTATTCTTCAAGACTTTGTAAGTTGTTTGCCATGATTTATCACATGCTGCAAAATACAATAAATGTGAAACCTTGCTCTGATTCCAAATGATAAAGTAAACACATGCAAGAGGGGGGTGAATTGTGTGTGACTTGAAAATTTTTGCAAGTTACTATCAATTTGTACAAATGATATAGGAGCCTGCAAAAATTTAAAATAAAAGGAGTTTGTTAAAAACTAGGGATGGCATCGGGTCCAATTTTAGCCCGGTTTGAATGAGCTACGAGCCGATCGTTGTTGGCTCACCGGCCTGTGGCCCCACTATTCCTTTAAAAATGACATCATTTTGACTTTTTCTTAAAAATATATATATGACAGATTGGGTTTGGCGAGGTCGGTCAACCCTTGGCAACTGGGTCATGGTTATATCCCTATTAAAATTTTAAATAAAAGTAGCCTTTTGCAAATTAAAAACAATAGTAATTATAGTGCGGAAATATAAAAGTTAGGGAAAGAGAAAGAATGACACAACCAATTTATACTGACCTACATCCGGTCCACAAGTATCCAGCTTGAGTGTTTCACTAATAATCTTCAAGTAGTAATTTGACGAGCCTCTCCAAACTTACAAGTACATATTTTCAATATTCTTCAACCTTTCACACTAATAGTATTTAACAAGTCTCTTCAAGATCTCAACAATTGAAAATAGGATTTGCTCAATATGAGCTTCTATGAATATTGATCCATCTCTTGATTAAATGTTTTTACTTTTGAAAGCACAAAGGGTATAAAGTGTAACTTTTCGAGAACAAGTATTAATGCTACTGATGTATTTATGAGATTTGGTGTGTATACGAATGCAATAGCTCTCCCATAAATAAGAATTCCTCCAACTAGTTATTGCTTCAATGGACTAACTGATTTAATCAACTTTGAATCTATTAAAGCATCTCCCTCACTATCTTTGATAGAATCTCCAAATATCTGGTTATTTGGATATTATTTTGACTGTGTCTTGAAATTGACTATCGAATAAGGTGAACAGAAGGATCCTTCGATCATACAGAAAAGATAGTAAATTATTTATTCCAGATTTTGTAGAACCATTTCTGATTATGTGAATGAGGTTGTTAAGATCGTTCCTAGAAAATAGGGATTGTTAAACATTCATCCTTTTATTTCAAACAAATAACTAAATTTTATAATCTCTTTATCTTTTTTGAAATAATCCAAATAAATTTGAATTTTGAAGTGTAACTAAATTTGAAATATTATTGATCGTTATCATCAAAATCATTAATTTAAAAGTCTTGAGGTAACAACTACCAGTTGGTGTTTGTTTTCCTTACAATAGGGTATGATACACTATAAGAAAATAGGGTTTGGTGATGAACATTACCGACAAAAAGTGTAGATTTTTTGTCAGTAAGCTAATTTTGTGACAGAATTTACCAATGGAGCAAGTAGTTGGAGAAGCGGTAGTAGGTATTACTTGCCGATGGAGAACAAATTTTAATTGCTAATTTACTGATGGATATTTTATATTCCATCATTATATTTAGCGATGGTAATTTTGTGTTGTCAGTAAATTTTTTGACGAAAAGTTAGTTTCGGTCAATAAATTTAGCGATGGACGAACGAGGATTTGTTTGTCTATATATTTATCGACGAATTTGGCATCTCCATCGAAAATTTGCAATTAACTACACTGACGAAGATTAGTTGTCCATCGATAAATTGAAAACATTCCGATAGATTTTGGTTTTCTGTCAGTAAATAGACTGATATTGTTTTTTTTTAATTTTGCCTTCATTTAATTTTATTTCATAATCTTATGATTAATGCATAATTTATACAGTTATCAATTATCTGTTGATAATATTTTGATTTGTTTCTACATTTAATTTTTAAAAAAAAAGTTAATTGATGATATAAAGTAAAAATAATCTTAATTGATAATAAAAAGTTATCTTAATTGTACAATAATAAGTATTTAACAACTATTTATTTGGTGACTACAACTACGCTATTCATTTTGTGAATGCGGGTGTTCTAAATTTTGCGATGAGGTACTGCCCTTCCCCTTCAACTCATTCACCTCATTACGGAGCTGAGCTATGTACTCCATCGACTACGCAATTGAGTTGTCAGTACCTGTACTATGCTTTGAAGCTCACGGACTTCATTGGGTGTGGATCGCCTACTAGATGCTGTTGTACTGGATATGGAGGATTGTAAATAACATGTGTTTACAAATGAAACTAAGCCGAATATCATTTCACGACGGTCCTTATCACCCACTGTATGAGGATAGGTTTGACTCTCATCAACATCTTCAGATTGTTAACACTGTCATTGAATGCTTTCTTGTATTTGATCCTATCAGAAGGCAATGTTTATGTTAATAAGTGATCATTATTAATCATTAATATTAAAGCATAAATTTCACATACATTTAGTTCCTACATCGGGTGTTGACGAAGGTCACACCATCATGTTTCTTAGTGTGAGTGTGCAAAAAGAGTTGACAAGGTGTAGACTTCCTGCCCATAGACTTTTCTTGCATCAAAATAAAATGTTAAAAGTAAACTACAATTTACAAAAATTTTGGCAGAATTTTTTCTATTTTTATTATATCTACCCCTTGTTGAACAAAGAAAGTAAAATAACAACACAACCATATATGGTACCAGACATTTATGACATTATCATTTTCCATAATACATATATTTTTATTCCAAAATTCACACATCAAATTAGCTTGAAATACATCAAAGTAAAAAATCAGAATATAAGTGTAAAGTTTAGATATTTACAAGTCTCTTCGCATGCTCGTGGTTTGTAATAGATCCTCCACTATGTACGGAGAGACTCTCTCCCCCCAATCCTCCACATTTGTTGGTAGAACTATGCTCTAAAATGGACATTACCTCAGGTAATGTCCAATACTGCTACCAAAGACTCCATATTTGTTCAGAAATATAAGGCGATCGTATACCAATCTTGTGTATCACACCAACAAAGTCTTAATAACATATACATGCTCGTCCCTTCCATACTTTATAAATGACCGCGTCAAATTTAGAATCCCAAAACAATTCTTTTTGAAAAAAGAAAAAAAACAATAAGTACTTATAATCTACAATATTTATCTAATTAATATATATATATTAATTAAAATACAAAAAAAATATTTTCTGTACCTCAAACTCCTGATAATAAAAATCCTTTGTCACTTAAGAGATATTCTTTTATACATAACCCTCAAGATCAATCTTCTCCTTGAATTTGGATGTTATGTTTCTTGAGCACGGTCCAGATGAAATCAACCTAATATTAAAAAATTAATTTTATATCATTTTTAAGTTTATTCCTATAACTTAATTATAAACATATAGTCTTTCATATATTTTCACTTACAGATTATTGACAATTGTGATGTAAGTTCTTCAATCAACTCTCTCAACTTCAGGTTGGAGGTTGCCTCCTTCATCTGCACCATTTACCCTTAATATCTCTGTCAGTATAGGGGTGGTGGATGTTTTAACAGTAGGTAAGGAAAGCGATACCTCATCTGCAAGTGTAGTAGCTAGAGGTACAACATTTGATTTAGTTGCAACTCCAAAATGTGATACTTCACCTGGACAGTACCTGGCTCCAAATCGTGGTCTGAACCTTGGTCACATCATATCCAGTTTTCTCTTTAATGGCATATTTTAACTTGAAATTCATATTTGACTGAATATTCCAGAAATATAACAATTTCAATTCAATATATAACAATATATTGTTGATTCAATAATTGATTTATTAAATATAATTTTTTATTACAGACACAAATTAATCACTATCAGCACTTAATTGTAAATCAAAATCATCATCATCTTCTTTTTTGCAAGAATTAGAATCAAATTCAGGCTCCTCTTTTGATCTCTCACCCTCCTCATTCTCTCCAGATGAAATTTCAATGTAGTAATTATTTGGATCATTCAAAGGTTCTTTCTCATCATATGTAACAGATGCATTTATTTCATAAACATCTTTTTGAAATGCTTCACTTTAAATTCTCTATTCTCCTTTTACGTATGATTCAAAAACACCTTTAGGTTTAACTTTGCAAATAGCCAACCAATCTGAATTATCTTGTCAGAAGCTGAAAAAAGGGACATAATACACCTGGATCGCTTACATTGCCAACACGAAAGGTTCAAATTGTCTCTTTGTTGGTTTATTTCAACTATATTATATCGACTATACACTTTTGTACCAACATTAGGAGTTGGATCAAATCAATCATACTTAAATATCACACTCAGCTTTATTGGCAATGTAGGGTACTTAATTTCAAGTATCTCAATAATTTTACCATTGTAATCCATCAATTCTCCCTGTATGCAAACTCCATTATTTACTGTTATCATGCTTTGACCATGATATTCTGTGTAATATTTGTATCCAATAATGAAATACATTGGATATGATTTAATAGTTCATAAAGGTCTTTTCGCAAGATCACATATAAACTTGTTCTCTATTGGATTTTCTAAGGCCTACATAAAAAATTTATCATATTAATAGTATAATGTCATTTGAACACTTTAATCTTATAATTTAATCATTTCAATAATTACAAGTGAAAGCTTACATATTTCTCGTACCATCGAGGAAAATGTCTTCCAATTTCTTTATTGATATCATCCTGTGTTTTCTCAGGCATTAGGTAGTTTAACCATTCCTCGTATAATCTAAAAACCTTATTATGTACTTCGGTTATGAATAAAATTAAATTTCAAAACCCAAATAATCAATTTCAACTTACTACACGAAAGGTTAAACCTCTTAATAGTTTAATAAAATGTAACCTCTTAACAGTTCAACCTGTATTTCTTCCTCTGTTAACATTCTTCTTGTTGAACATCTATACGTTCATCCAGGATATGTAAAAATTGATAAGTTACCATCAACATCACCTGTTCCTCCCTTATTATCATTATAAGGAACTTTTCTTTCTTTTGTGTGAACATGCGGCTCAAAATAATATGAACAAATGTACTTGCTTCCTCCACTAAATAAGCATTACATATTGAACCTTCAACTCTAGCCTTGTTTCTTGACATTTTTCTTTAGGTGATGCAAATACCGACGACATTCTCATTTTGGGTTATTACAATTCTGTTATTAAAATATGTTATTATTTTAATTTAAATATTTAATATAATTACCTCTCAAATAGATACATCCATCAATATTGAACTAGACCAGCAAGTTTAGCCTTGTGTACTAAATGCAAAGGTAGATGTTCCATATAATCAAAGAAGCTTGGAGGGAAAATCCCTTCTAATTTGTATAAAATTATTGGAAAAATTTTTTGTAGTTTTTCCATTTTAGCCAACTTTATTTCAAATGATATTAAGCTTCTGAAAAACAAATTTAATTTTTTTATAACTTCCCATACCTTATTCAGTAGTAACTCCCGAAATGTAATTAGAATTAACCTTTGCATAATCACATAACAATCATGACTTTTCATCCTAAATAATTTATAATTCCTCATGCCTACACACCTTGCTAAGTTTGAAACATAACCATCGGGAAATTTTAGATTTTTTAACCATTCACAAAAAATTTCCTTTTGTTTTTTATCTAAAGTGTAACAGGTTTTAGATATTTATCGTTACGTAGATCTTTAGCTAACTCATTCCTTCTATAAAAAAGTTTCAAATTAGCTCGTGATTTTGCATTGTCTTTTGTCATCCCTTTAATGTTCATTATGGTATTGAAAAATTTGTCAAAAATATTTTTTTTCAATATTCATCAATTCTAAATTATGATGTATCAAATTAGTTTTCTAATATGGAAAATTTCAAAAGATGCTTCATTTTCTCCAACCAAAGTTTTTACTAATGCTTGTGTTAACTTCATCAGCTTCAAATTCTATAACTTTCAACAACCTTAATACGTCAATATCCTGTAATATCTCTTCATCAGCTTTGTGAGAGGGAGGAGGTGTTTTTACCATTCTATTCTTAATGAAATTTTGTTTATTGCATCTAAATGGATGATCTAGAAGAAGAAATTTCCTATGGTTGTCAAACTAACATGTTTTACCACCGTTTGGAAGATAAAAAGCATCAGAATCATTGTCATAATAAGGACAAGCCAATTTCTATGTTGTTCTCGATCCAGACAACATAACATATGCTAAAAAATCATAATGATCCATATCAAAGCTTCTCTCAACACAAAATTTTGTTTTAGAGACACATCATATGTCTCCACACCATATTCCCAAAGATGTTGCGATTTAGATATCAATGATTGTAAGAATACATCAATTTTATGCTTTGGATATGTAAGCCCTGACACAATCACTGTCAAGAATATATATACCTCATTCATACACATCCATGGAGGCAAATTATAAGGAGTAATTATGATTGGTCATGATGAATATTGTTGGCTGGATTGACCAAAAGATTGAAATCCATCCGTCAACAATCCTAACCTAATATTTCGACTTTCAGTTGCAAACTCATAATGGGTGTTATTGAAATGTTTCCAAGTCAACACATCCATAGATAACTCATTATTCCATCTTCCTGTTCGTGTTCATTATGTCATCTCATGTGAGTTGTAGTGACATCATAGGTATATAATCTTTAAAGTCTTGAAGTTAGCAGGAAATAATAATTTGCTTCTAAGGTGCTAATTTCTATTTCATAGAACACTTTCTAAGTTTGAACCTAGATTGACAACAAAATTTGCACTTTTGCAATTCCACATCATCTCCCCAAGACAACATACATCTCAAATTGTAATAATCAATTTTTTCAACAGGCAAATCAAGACCCCTAATAAGTTTCTTCATATTGTAAAAAACTATCACCATTGTATGATTAGGAGACAATGATCCATTATACCATCCAAGAATTTTATCAAAACTACGATTAAAAGTATGTCCTTCAAACTTTATGTTTAATATTTGAGCAATTGAAGACAATTGAGCATTGTCTTACAATTTGGTCATAATTCTTAGTCAGCTGAGTGTAGTAAGTCAAAAAATTATTTTGCATGTGGTTGGTTCTTCTTCAAGATTTTCTATATTTTCCTAAAAGGTATAACTGGCTACATCATAAACCATTTGTATGTGAGGATTTTCAGTTGCACCAACAGTATTTGTTCTAAATCCAATCCCCCTTCAAACTCATCCATATTTATTGATGATTTTACTTTATTACCCCTTGAGGTGTTATAAATCAATGGCTCCCCATGTCGTGTCCACTCAAAATAATTTAGAACAAACCATTTTCTTAGCAAATGGCCTTTCACTTCATCAATAGGAAGGAAATGAATATGTTTGCACCTTTTACATGGGCATCTAATCTTTAGGCCATTCATATATGCAGGTTAAGAACATGCATACTAAATAAAAGCTTCAACTCCCTCAACAAACTCAAGATTAATGAAACTATCAAGTGCTAATCATCTATACATCCAAGATCTTTTAACATTACTGATTTCAGCAAAAGAAAATGTTAATTTTAAAAAAGTAATTTTATAGTTAGTATCCTTCATATCCCCTAAGTTTACAAAACATCTAAACTTTATATAACATCCCCTAAGTATTAATCAATTGAATTAATTACCTATAATTGATGTCATTAATATGGTACATGGCATTGTTTACACCTGTTAATCAAGGAAACAAGTTCTTGCTGTGACTCCTAGGCTCATGAAATTTTTTACCAATAAGCCTTACGGGAGTTGCATCACGGGTTGTAGCCTATATATCGTCCTAAGGGTTTATTATGCAAAGAACTGTCTTATCTATTAAACTTATAAATTTCTTGTGTTAATACTAAGTTTGCATTAATCAAATTGAAGTTGGAGTACTTATGTTTGAATTAATCACCTATAATTGATTTTAATACTATGGTATATGGCATTATTTACACCTGTGAATCAAGAAAGCAAGTTCTCGTTGTGACTCCTAGGCTCGTGAAATTTTTCACCGATAATCCTCTCAAGAGCTGTATCATAAGTTTCTAGCCTATATCAAATCCTAGGGGTTTGTTATGCAAAAAACTATCTTGTCTATTAAACCTATGAATTTCTTGTCTTAATACCAAGTTTGAATTAATCAACTTGAAGTTAAAGTATTTATGTTTGAGTTAATCACCTACAATTGATTTCACTACTATGGTATTGGCATTTTTTACACTTGTTAATCAAAAAAACAAGTTCTCATTGTGACTCCTAAGCTCGTGAAATTTTTCACCGATAAGCTTCACGAGAGTTGTATCACGAGTTTTTAGCCTATATACTGTCCTAGGAACTTAGTTATGCCTTGAATCATCCATAAAATCTCAAACTCATTCCACATATAGTAAATACTTAGACTATTAAAAAAGAATATAAAAACTCATCTATGATTATAAAAATATTCTAAATAACAACATAAAATCAAGACCTCCTTTGCATTCACACAAACGTATCATAATCGTATTATTAAAGCAATACATATGGTAGACATGAGTTGGACGACTTATCTAGATGGACGGATAACTCCAAACTACAAAAAAGAAGGATGAGCGATACTTTTCAATACAATATAAGGCCTGTGAAAAAGAATATTTCGTATTTAATATAATGCATTTACTCAATAGTTTAGTTATTGTTGGGACCCGATTCGGAAACCAGATCCCAACCGAAAAGCAGAAAACAAATCGAATAGCGAAACAAAACGAATATGGAAACAAAACAAAAACTGTAACACCCCACTCCCGCAAGTCCCGAACCCGATATCGTTGGTGATATCCGAGTCCGTGCCCCGCGAGAGTGGCGTACTACATCAGTCGATTTAAAACT
>JANIHY010000208.1:37988045-37998881 GCA_027479065.1 Erythroxylum brevipes
CAACAGAAGTGGGAAGCAATGGATGCTCGGATGACGGCAGTGGAGACGAAGTTGGTGGATCATACGGTTCAACTGGCTAGCTTACACAAAGGTGTCGACGATCTCTCTAGAGCATTGGCGGCGATGCACGCAAAGATGAGGGAAGGATTCCAACGCCAAGTAGCTCACCAGAAACCAGAGGTCGGGTCGAGCTCGATGGAGCGTGGAAAATCGGTACAGTCAGGAGGAGGTAGTGGCGTTACATCCATGGCATCGGAAGAGTACCAGCTCCGAGCCAAGCGGATAGAGCTCCCTCCATTCCAAGGTGAAGACCCGATTGGGTGGGTCTCTCGTGCGGAGATGTATTTCGCCATTTAGGGAACTCCACCGGAGCTCCGTGTGCTGTTGGCGCAAATCTGCATGGAAGGCATGACATGGCATTGGTTTAAGGTTCTTCTAGCGTCGAAGCCCGAACTGGATTGGGAGACCTTCAAGAGGGCCTTGTTCGACCGGTACGGGGATCACTACAGCGGGAACCCTTTTTCCCAGTTGAAATCATTAACGCAGCATGGGACGGTGGACGAGTATGTGGAGACGTTTGAAATGTTGATGGCCCAAGTCCCACCCCTTCCGGAAGATCAGTATATGGGATTGTTCGTCGGTGGGTTGCGGGAGGATATAAGACTGGAGGTTCTGGCTTTGGATCCTTCCTCCCGATATCGTATGATAGCAGCAGCACGTGCGGTGGAACGCAAGCTCACACCATCGACCCACGTGAAACCGGTTGTGGGTTGGAGACCCGGGGGTGCTCCACCAGTCGGGCCTCCTAACCCGACTTTAGCTGGACGCGGGTGGGCCGAAACTCGACCCGGCATGGGTCGTTCTCAACACCCGGTTACCGGAGGACCGGCGCACGGGGGTGTGACACAGTGGAGACGCCCGGACGGAGATCGACGACCGGGTGTGGAGAAACCAGGGGAGGCAAGACCGAGAGGAACCAGGAATTTATCGTACCAAGAGTTGTTGGAACGTCGGGCTAAAGGACTGTGCTTCAAATGTGGGCAACATTTCAGTCCAAACCATGTCTGTCCAGATAGGCACCTACGACTGTTGATTTGGGAGGGCAGTGAGGATGAAGAGGGTCTGTCGACTGGTTCTGGAAATAACGAGGAAGCCACCATGGGTGAGGCCGAAGAGATGGTCTGTCAAATAGCGGAGTATGGGGATATAGCGCAGACCAAGACTCTCAAAATCGAAGGAAATCAGGCGGGGGTTCCTATCTTGCTGCTCATTGATAGTGGAGCGAGTCACAATTATTTGTCGTGTG
Source organism: Erythroxylum brevipes (assembly GCA_027479065.1). Taxonomy (NCBI): domain Eukaryota; kingdom Viridiplantae; phylum Streptophyta; class Magnoliopsida; order Malpighiales; family Erythroxylaceae; genus Erythroxylum; species Erythroxylum brevipes. The sequence goes on from JANIHY010000208.1 coordinate 37,989,352, forward strand.
AATTGGTGGCCACCTTGGGGTTGGCAGTAACTCCAACTGAGACCTATGGGGTCACATTGGGCAATGGAACTCGATGCTCTTCACAGGGTCGGTGTAAAGGGCTGAAGGTGAAGGTGGGAAATGTGGAACTCATGATTGATGCCTACATTCTTCAATTGGGAGGAATAGACCTGGTCTTGGGAGGTGAGTGGATTGAGACCTTAGGGGAGGTAAGGATGGACTTCAAACAGAAAACTATCAGGTGGGGTTTTGAGCAGGGGAAGGAAGTGGTTGTTTTGAGGGGACAAGGCTGTGAGCATTCTCAACAACTTTCTGCCTTGCAGGGGATGCTTCAGTCCTTTGCCATGAATTCTCAGATTGGGCAGCAGAGAGGTGAGGATGATGTGGTCGACTTAGGAAGTAAGGTTTCCCTACTTCCAGCTCAACTCCAAGAATTAACCTTTGTGTTGCAAGCCAACCAGCTGGTGTTCCAAGAACCGAAGGAGCTTCCCCCTTCGCGAAGTCATGATGACGCCATTAATCTGTTTTGTGGAACCAATCCGATTAGTGTGAGGCCTTATAGGTATGCTTATCATCATAAGGATGAGATCAAGCATCAAGTAAGGGAATTGCTCGCCATTGGAGCTATCCGGCATAGTACCAGCCCTTTCTCTAGTCCGGTGATCCTAGTTAAGAAGAAGGATCACTCGTGGCGAATGTGTGTCGATTACCGGGCTTTAAACAAGGTAACAATTCCGGATAAGTTCCCTATTCCTACTATCAGTGAGCTTATTGATGAATTGCATGGTTCCAAGTATTTTTCTAAGATTGATTTGAAGTCCGGGTTTCATTAAATCCAATCAAGAATGAAGATATTCACAAGACCGCCTTCCGAACTCATGAAGGCCACTATGAATACTTAGTCATGCCCTTTGGCCTTATGAATGCCCCATCCACATTTTAGTCCACAATGAATTTGGTTTTTAGGCCACTTTTGAGGAAGGGTGTGTTGGTCTTTTTTGATGATATCTTGATTTATAGCAACAGTTGGCAGGAACACCTCAAACATTTGGCACAAGCCTTGCAACTCTTGATCGAGCATCACTTCTTTGCTAACCAAAAGAAATGCCTATTTGGACAACAGTCTATTGAGTACTTGGGGCATGTTATATCGGCTGAAGGGATTGCAATGGATCCCTCCAAGATCAAGAGTGTTAAGGATTGGTCGGTTCCAAAGAATGTAACAGGGGTTAGAGGATTCCTTGGACTAACGGGGTACTATAGGAAGTTTATCAAAGATTATGGAAAGATTGCTCGGTCCCTCACGGAACTCACTAAGAAAGATAATTTTTCTTGGGGACCTGAAGCTCAAAGAGCCTTTGAATAGTTGAAGGATTGTTTAGTCTCTTTCCTGGTTCTCACCCTACCAGATTTTTCTAAGTAGTTTGTTGTGGAGTGTGATGTTTCGAGTTTTGGGTTGGGGGCTGTCCTTATGCAGGAGAACAAACCCATTGCCTATTTTAGCAAGGTCTTATCATCTACAGCCAAGTCCAAGTCAGTGTATGAGAAGGAAATTATGGCCTTGGTGTTAGCCATTCAACATTGGAGGCATTATCTTTTGGGAAGAACATTTAAGGTGTATACCGATCACAAGACATTGAAACATCTCCTACAGCAGAGGTTAAACACTCCTGATCAGTATCATTGGCTGTCCAAATTGATGGGCTTTCAATTTGAGGTGTTCTACAAACCAGGACCCGATAACAAGGCAGCAGATGCCTTGTCACGTGTACCAGTGGAACTAGAGTTTCACCATCTAGTTTCATTCCCCAATTGGGTGGATTCAGCTAAGTTACAAGAGGAGTATCAAGGTGACCCCTGGCTGTCTAGTATTCGACAGCAGTTCACTTCTAACCCCACAACAGAATCTGATTTCCAATTGTCCGGAGGGTTAATATTCAAGGGAAACAGGTTGGTTTTACCCCAAACTTCCTCCTTAATTCCAGAATTTTTGCATGAATTCCATTCCACTCCTATAGGAGGACATTCCTGGTTTAATAAAACCTATAAAAGGATAGTCAGCTGCTTGTATTGGGTTGGAATACGAAGGCGAATTTGGCAGTTTGTGAAGGAGTGCGAAGTGTGTCAGAGAGATAAGTATTAAACACTTGCTCCAGCCAGGTTACTTTAACCTCTTCCTATTCCCAACTCAGTTTGGGAGGATATCTCGATGGACTTTATAACCAGATTGCCCAAAAGCCAAGGATTTGAGGTAATTATGGTAGTGGTAGACCGGTTGTCGAAGTATGCCCACTTCATCCCTCTCAAACATCCTTTCACAGCTAAGGGTGTGGCTGACTATTTTGTCAAGGAAGTGGTTAAACTCCATGGCATTCCGAAGTCAATTGTAAGTGATTGAGATCTCATTTTTGTTAGTCGTTTTTAGCAGGAAATTTGGAAGATGCAGGGCATGGTTCTTCGCATGAGTACCTCCTATCATCCAGAAACGGATGGTCAAACCGAGGTGGTTAATAGGTGTCTTAAAACCTATCTCCGGTGTTTTGTATCTGAGCAACCTAAGCAGTGGTGGCATATTTGACTTTCTTGGGCTGAATTTTGGTATAACACCTCGTTTCATTCCGCCACTGCCACTACTCCTTTGAGGTGATGTATGGTCGACCCCCACCTCTGGTTCCTCACTTCCTCATTGGAGAGTCACCCATTGATGTTGTTAATGGAGTGTTGATTGATAGGGATGAAGCCTTGAGATAGCTCAAATTCCACCTTGTTCGAGCTCAACAACGGATGAAATCTGCAGCTGATGGGAAATGCAAGAATGTTCACTTGGAGGTAGGCGATTGGGTTTATGTCAAGCTCAGACCCCACTGACAAACATCCTTGGCTAGGCAAATGTATCATAAAATTTCAGCCCGATTTTATGGCCCTTTTCAAGTGTTATCTAAGGTAAGCTAGCTCTTCCAGAAACTTCAAGAATTCATCCGGTGTTCCACATTTCTCAGCCTAAGAAGATGATTGGAACTCATGTGCCTGAACCCACTTTTCCTTTTGGTTTGGAGGTAGATTCCACAGAACCATTAGCACCTGAAGTCATCCTTGCGGAGTGGACTGTTTAGAAAGATCAGGAGCAAACAGTTGAATGGCTTGTTCTGTGGAAGGGCAGACCTATTGAAGAAGCTACATGGACAACAGCTGTCCAAATGCAGCAGCAGTTTCCTTCCTTCCGCCTTGAGGACAAGGTAGATTTTGTAGGGGTGGAATTGATAGCAATATGGATCCTAAACCCATATTGACATACTCTAGGAGGAAGAGGGAGAAGGGTCCGAATATGAATCCTAGGCCCATAATTACATACTCTAGGAGATTCACTAAGGCAGGGAGGGGTGAGTCAGCAAACGGTTAGCAATGTTAGTTAGAAGAGAGAGAGAGAGCTATATGTAAGGATGAGAAGGGTAGTACAGGGGGGTATCTGAATTCTCGCATTGTATTCAGCTGTTGCTGAAAGGGCCATTAGGCTGGTAGCTTAGCTCTTGTGGAAGATACCACGAGATTATAGCTATATATCAATAAAAATACCTGATTTCCATCCATTTGCTTATCATTGGTGCTTTCATTGAGAGACCCGATGTATGCAAACAAGGATGGCACAACAGAAGTGGGAAGCAATGGATGCTCAGATGACGGCAGTAGAGACGAAGTTGGTGGATCATACGGTTCAACTGGCTAGCTTACACAAGGGTGTCGACGATCTCTCTAGAGCATTGACGGCGATGCACGCAGAAACGAGGGAAGGATTCCAATGCCAAGTAGCTCACTCGACACCAGAGGTCGGGTCGAGCTCAATGGAGCGTGGAAAATCGGTACAGTTGGGAGGAGGCAGTGGCGTTACATCCTTGGCATTGGAAGAGTACCAGCTCCGAGCCAAGCGGATAGAGCTCCCTCCATTCCAAGGTGAAGACCCGGTTGGGTGGGTTTCTCGTGCGGAGATGTATTTAGCCATTCAGGGGACTCCACCGGAGCTCCGTGTGCAATTGGCGCAAATCTGCATGTAAGGCATGACATGGCATTGGTTTAAGGTTCTCCTAGCGTCGAAGCCTGAACTGGATTGGGAGACCTTCAAGAGAGCCTTGTTCGACCGGTACGGGGATCACTACAACGGGAACCCTTTTCCCAGTTGAAATCATTAACGCAACATGGGACGGTGGACGAGTATGTGGAGACGTTTGAAATGTTGATGGCCCAAGTCCCACCCCTTCCGGAAGATCAATATATGGGATTGTTCGTCGGAGGGTTGCGGGAGGATATAAGGTTGGAGGTTCTGGCACTGGACCCGTCCGACCGATATCGTATGATAGCTGCAGCACGTGCGGTGGAACGTAAGCTCACACCATCTACCCACGTTAAACCAGTTGTGGGTTGGAGACCCGATGGTGCTCCACGAGTCGGGCCTCCTAACCCGACTCTAGCTAGACGCGGGTGGGTCGGAATGCGACCCGACACGGGTCGTTCTCAACCATCGGAAAACGGAGGCGTGACCCAGTGGGCCCGCCAGGAAGGGGATCGACGACCGGGCTTGGAGAGACCGGTGGAGGCACAACCAAGAGGGACCAGGAATTTGTCTTACCAGGAGCTGTTAGATCGGCGAGCTAAAGGACTGTGCTTCAAATGTGGGCAACATTTCAGTCCAAACCACGTCTGTCCAGATAGACACCTGCGACTGTTGATTTGGGAGGGCAGTGAGGATGAAGATGGCCTGCCGACTGGATCTGGGAATAACGAGGAAGCCACCATGGGTGAGGCCGAAGAGATGGTCTGCCAAACGGCGGAGTATGGGGAAATAGCGCAGACCAAGACCCTCAAAATCGAAGGGAATCTGGCGGGAGTTCCTATCTTGTTGCTCATTGATAGTGTGACAAGTCACAATTATTTGTTGTATGAGTTGGTGACCACCTTGGGGTTGGCAGTAACTCCAACTGAAACCTATGGGGTCAAGTTGGGCAATGGTACTCGCTACTCTTCACAGGGTCGATGCAAGGGACTGAAGGTGAAGGTGGGAAATGTGGAACTCATGATTGATGCATACATTCTTCAACTGGGAGGAATTGACCTGATTTTGGGAGGTGAGTGGCTAGAGACTTTAGGAGAGGTAAGGATGGACTTCAGGCAGAAAACTATCAGGTGGGGTTTTGAGCAGGGAAAGGAAGTGGTTATTTTGAGGGGGCAGGGCTGTGAGCATCCCCAACAACTTTCTACCTTGCAAGGGATGCTTCAGTCCATTGCCATGGACTCCCAGATTGGGCAGCAGAGAGGTGATGATGATATGATCAACTTGGGGAGTAAAGCTCCCCTACTTCCAGCTCAACTCCAAGAATTAACCTTAGTGTTGCAAGCCAACTAGCTGGTGTTCCAAGAACCGAAGGGGCTTCCTCCTTCGCGGAGTCATGATTACGCCATTAATCTGTTTTGTGGAATCAATCCGATTAGTGTGAGGCTTTATAGGTATGCTTATCATCATAAGGATGAGATCGAGCATCAAGTAAGAGAATTGCTCGCCATTGGAGCCATCCGGCATAGTACCAGTCCTTTCTCTAGTCCAGTGATTCTAGTTAAGAAGAAGGATCATTCGTGGCTGTTAAGTCATTTTAATTGCATATATTTTGGGCGTAATTGTTGTCGATGTGTTGAAATTATTATCCGAATTAAATGGAATTGTTCTATAATTGTTTACAGATGGTTTTCAACACTCTAAGGATGAAAAAGGACCAAAAAGGCGCAAAAGAAAGAAAGATTTTCGAAAATCACCAATCTGGCCGAAATTCAAAGATTAGGCGTGGGCACGCCTAAGGACAGAATTTTAAATATGCAGATTTTCCAGAATTGGTTTCCAATTAAAACACAATCTTTCAAGATCCTCTTGCCCTCTTTTCAAGATGTCTTCTACCGAAATTAGAAGATCACCTAATCTAGACGAAATCAAATCAAGATCATGGAGAGATTCAATTCAATTGGAGAAGGAAGCATGGTGATTGCCGCACATATATATTCATGTATTGGGGAAGGAGGCAAGGGTAGAGTAGATTAGGATAGCATTAGGTTAGATCATCATATTTTCTTTAGGGGGCTGCCGCACTTGGATTTTCTTCTTGATTTCCATTACTACATAGACCATCGTATTTTCTTTGCTGCTGGAGGAGACTGACGCACCCTTGGTTCTTCTCTGTTTACGTTTCTGAAGTTGTCCAACAGCATCATCGCATTCTTTCCTTGGCTGCCGCAATTGCTCTTCTTCTTCTTCTTTTTCTGATTTTCAATTTCTGCACAATTCCCTTGTTATTTTCGATTTTGTCATTAAAGATTGGTTATGGAGATTGTTTTATTATTATTCCTTTTGATTTCAATTCAAGTATGAGTAGTTAATTTTCTTATCTTGGTTTAGGGATCCATAATAGCATGGCAATATCGGTGACCGAAACCAAGGTATTTTTTCTATTGAATTTTCAAATTTAATTATTGCTTTCACTTTGTGATTTTTCCCTTTAACTTTCTTTTATTGTCATAATTAAACAAAACCCCCCTTTACTTTCGTTATTTGTTCCGTTTAAACTAGCTAACTTTTACAGTTAAAGATTCCTCGTGGGAACGATATCTGCTTACCGTTATTACATTAAATTGTTTTAACGGGAGTGATTTCTTTTATATTTGGTTGCAGGCGACAGCATCACCAAGGATAAACTGGTGCATGAGATATATCATTGTCTGAATGATGAAGAGGACAAAGGTATATTGGAACCTAACAAACAGAGAACAGGGACTCACACGAACGGAATGGCAATACTGTGTCATTAAGAGATTGGTAACAGAGAAGATGATCAACTTCCTTATTTTTAAACAGATGATAACAAGTATCTGGCGTCCAGTTAAAGGAATGCTGATTAAAGAACTTGGGAATGATGTCTATATTTTCCAATTCTTCCATCAACTGGATATGGAAAGAGTGCTGCGGGATGGCCCTTGGAATTATCAACAACTCCCCCTTCTGCTACATCAATTACAACCTAATGAGAATCCTAGACAAATTGAGCTAGTAAAATTAGCATTATGGGTTCAAGTTCATAATATACCGAATGGCTTTATGTCTGAAAGACTTGCAATGGATGCTGGAAAGTGGATCAGAGATTTTACGAAATCAGACCCACGAAACTTCTCGCATATTTGACGAGACTTCATGAGAATCCGGGTGAAAATCGATATCCGCAAACCTTTCAAACGAAAACTCTTTGTGAAGTGGCCACAAGGGGAAAAAGTCTGTTTAAATTTTAAATATGAAAGACTGAATACGTTTTGCTATTTCTGTGGCATTTTTGGACACATTGATCAATTTTGTCACCTTTTGTATGAACACCCACGAATCCCTCGAGAAAAGTTTGCGTATGGCCCATGGTTGAAAGTGGAATCTAGGAAACCATACCAGGTTGGAGCTCGATGGCTCAAATCAAAAAATGATATGACGTCAGATCCTCCAGATAGTTCCACCGTTGCTCCATTGATCTCTGACCACAATTCGATGATAGCTACTGACGGAGGGGAGCACACCAAGGCCGTCGACAATCAGGGGATTCGAACTATATCTTCCAATCAGATCATTAGTGAATCACAGAGTCATAATGAAACAATTCAGCCAGTGCATGCGAAACTGCCAAATCCCATAAATGGTGCAATCTTTCCATATCCAACAACAGACACAATCACGCTAGTTGATCCTAAACGCAGACGTGTTCAAGAAGCAACGGAACCTGACCCTCTTGACATGGAGAAAGAATTTATCCCAAGTACTCACAAACATGGGCCAAAAAACTTGAGTTTGGTGGGCTTTGTTTCTGAATCCCACCGTAACCCATTAGTACTTTAAATTGGAACTGTCGGGGGCTTGGGAACCCCCGTATAGTCCGAGCTTTATAAGACATAGTGTCTGAAAAAGAGACCCAATTTTATTTTTCTCATAGAAACTAAAATAACCAAGGACAGAATGTTACCGATTCAAATAAGGTTAGGTTTTACAGGTATGTTTACGATGGACCTAAGTGGAACCAAAGGAGGCTTAGCTATATTGTGGAGGGATAAGGACATGAACCAATTGATTAGTTACTCTCCAAATCATATTGATGTCATGGTCTGTATTGAAGGTCTTAAGCGGCGGCGTTTGACTGATTTCTATGGGTTTCCAGAACGTCATAACAGGTGGAAGGGCTGGGATTTACTGCAACAAATGCAACCCAAATCAGCGTTACCATAGTGTGTCCTCGGGGACTTTAACGATATCATGTTTCCCTCTGAGAAAAAGGGCACCACTACCCGTCCTCGCGTACTAATGGAGGGCTTCGGAAAGGCGCTAATGGATTGCCATTTGTATGATTTGGGGGCTGAAGGCTCAATGTTTACCTGGGAAAATCGGAGGCACGAGTCAAAAATGGTGAGAGAGAGGTTAGATAGGGCATTTGACACGATAGCATGGTCTTCATTGTTCTCAATGGCACGAATCTCAATTCTTCAGACCGACTCATCTGACTACTTACCTTTTCCTTTCGCTAGGTGTTCTAGTGAAGAGGTTTGTACAACGATACTTTTAGTTTGAGAACGCGTGGACTGTAGAAGACGAGTGTCGACAGCGAATCAGCAAGGGATGGTCACAACGCTCAATTGCTTCTCTCCAAGACAAACTTCTTATCTACTCTCAAGACCTACAAATTTGGGCGAAATCACATAAAAATGAGTTTCATCGTAAACTTCACAAAATTAAACAGCAGATGACCTTTTTGCGTCACCAATCGATAGTCAACATGAAGTTCTTATGTGCCGCCAAAAAACAATACAGTGAGCTTCTACTACAACAGTAACTATACTGAAAACAGAGGTCTAAGCAACACTAGCTAGTAGAGGGTGATTTAGATACGAAGTTCTTCATCTTATGGCTTCTCAAAAACGTCGGAAAAATTTCATTTCCAAGCTTAAAAACACTAATGGGGAATGGATCGACTAGGATTCAGGATTACCGAGCTTGCTTCTGGATTATTTTCAGCAACTTTTCACCTCTTCGCGTGGAGATATAAGCCTGATTTTAAGCAATGTGAATTGCAAGGTAACTCATCTGCACAATGCCCTATTAATGGCCCCCTATACTGAAGGGGAAGTGTACCAAGCCTTGTTCTCAATGCATCCTTGTAAACCAACGGAAAAATGGAGAACTTGGAGGAGAAAAAGTAAACCAACAGAGAAAGAGACAAGTTGGTGAAGAGAAGCCGTAACACAGCCCTCCCTTTACTACAATATATATATATATATATCTCAAAGAATTAGGTTACACATGTGTAAAGATGCATATTTACAAAAAAGCCCTTAAACTATACAAGGAATACAATTGCAATTAAGTAATTTCCCCGATATCTCTTGATTCACATGCCCCCTCAAACTGATGTGGAGACAACATTAGTTTGCTTACAAGAAAATCATGTCGAGCCCGAGTCATAGACTTCGTA
>JANIHY010000208.1:38346998-38360454 GCA_027479065.1 Erythroxylum brevipes
AATTCCAATTTACAATTAAATACCGGAAAATCATGAATGCATGTACCTATGAATATATGCATATGCAGTAGACCAGTCTCTCTATGATTAGAGGCCAGTAATATGCTCAGTCAATGAATGCAGTGAAATCATATCAGTCTATCTCGATATTACCATAATACCCATACTGACAGTAACGGGATGTTACAGTTAGAGAAAACCTGACATGCAATGTAGAAAGTGCAAGAGATTTGGGCATGTAGAGATCATTTGCAAAGAGAAGGAGACACAACAGCAGGGTGAGGCTCAAATTGTAACTCAACAAGAGCCAGAACAATTCTTTGTTGCTTCATGTTTTGCATCCAAAATATCAAGTAACTGCTGGCTCATTGATAGTGGTTGTACAAATCACATGACAAATGATGAAAAACTATTCAAGGAACTTGACAAATCAACAAGTTCAAGGGTTAGAATTGGAAATGGAGACTACATCACAATAAAAGGGAAAGGCACAGTAGCTATTGAAAGTCTTACAGGTACAAAACTTATTTTTGAAGTTTTATATGTTCCTGAAATTGATCAAAATTTGCTAAGTGTTGAACAATTATTGGAGAAAGGGTTCAAAGTTTTGTTTGAAGATAAATGTGTCTGGTCATTGGTCAAAGTGGTCAGGAGCTATTCAAAATTAAGATGCAGGGAAAAAGCTTTTCTTTGAATCCTTTGGTGGAGGAGCAAATGGCATTTCCATGCCAACTCACTACTACAGACACTTGACATAAAAGGATGAGGCATTTTCATCATCAAGCTTTGTTGTTCATGCAAAGAAATGAAATGATAAGAGGTTTACCAAACTTGGAGGAGCATCTCACAAGCTGTAAGGCTTGTATGCTTGGGAAGCAAATCAGATTTTCATTCGAAACGTCTTCATAGAGAGCTACAGAGAAATTACAGTTGATCCATACTGATTTATGTGGTCCACAATCAACTCCTTCACTAAATGGTAGCAGCTATTACATAGTCTTCATTGATGATCTAACAAGAATGTGTTGGATTTATTTTATGAAGTTTAAGTCAGAAGTTGCTGGAATTTTCATGAAATTCAAAAACTGGATTGAAAACCAAAGTAGCTGCAAGATTCAAGTCATTAGATCAGATAATGGCACTGAATATACATTATAGAGATTCAAATTTTTTTGTGAGGAGGTTGGAATTGAGCATCAACTCACTGTCCCTTACTGTCCACAACAAAATGGGATCAGTGAGAGAGAGAACAGAACCATTATGGAGATGACTAGGTGCTTGCTATATGTGAATAATCTTCTAAAGAAGTTATGGGTAGAAGCAACAAATACTGTTGTTTTCCTACTGAATAGGTTGCCTACAAGATCAGTGGGAAAGAAGACTCCATTTGAGGCTTGGCATGGTATCAAATCTACTTTAAACAACCTTAAAATATTTGGTTGTCTATGTTTTTCACATGTTCCATAGGTCAAAAGAGACAAACTTGACAAGAAGACTGAATCAGGAATTTTTGTTGGTTATAGCTTGGTTTCTAAAACCTACAAAATCTTTCAACCTTAGACAGGAAAGATAGTGACCAAAAGGGATGTTTAATTTCTTGAACATGAGCAATGGGACTGGAATGAGGAGTCTCCAACCAAACATCAGATTGTGTCTCTAGTTCCTGATGAATTAGTAGATGATCAATCTGTCAAGGGAATGAGGACACTTTCAAACATTTATCAAAGGTGCAATGTTGTTGTTTTTGAACCAACAAGATATGAGGAGGCAAAAATAGACCAAAAATGGATAGATGCAATGAAGGAGGAGTCGGACATGATTGAAAAGAACCAGACATGGGAGTTGGTGGAAAAGCCCCAAGACAGAAAAATAATTGGGATGAAATGGGTTTTCAGGACAAAGTTAAATCCTGATGGCTCAGTGAACAAGCACAAAGCAAAATTTGTGTTAAAAGGCTATGCACAAGTTTGGGGAGTGGATTTCTCTGAATACTTTGCTCCAGTAGCAAGGTTAGACACAATCAGAATGCTGTTGGCATTGGAAACACAGAAAGGATGGAAGATTTTTCAACTGGACGTGAAATCTGCCTTTTTGAATGGTTTATTGCAGGGGGAAATTTATGTTGAGTAGCCAGAAGGATTTAGTGTGCCGGGACATGAAGAGAAGGTTTATTCGTTAAAGAAAGCTCTTTGTGGGCTGAAATAAGCTCCAAGAGCTTGGTACAGTAGGATGGATGATCATTTGTTAAAGTTAGGCTTTGAAAAAAGCTTAAGTGAATCAACTCTTTATGTCAAGAAAGCTAGCTCTAACATTGTTATCATCTCTCTTTATGTAGATGATTTACTTGTTATTGGAAATAATGCTACAAATATTGAAGAATTCAAGAAGGAGATGATGAAGGTCTTTGAAATGACAGACCTTGGAGAAATGAATTACTTTCTGGGAATGGAGATCAAGCAAACTCAAAATGAAGTTTTTATATGCCAAAAGAAGTACTTGAAGGAAATTCTGAAAAGATTCAGAATGGATGAATGCAAGAGTGTGGACACTCCAATGAATCAAAAGGAGAAGTTGCAGAAAGAAGATGGAGCTGAACGAGTTGATGAAGGAGTGTATAGAAGCCTAATTGGATGTTTAATGTATCTCACAGCAACAAGACCTGACATCTTGTATCCTATGAGTGTTTTGTCCAGGTTTCTGAATTGTGCTAGTGAATTGCACATGATAGCTGCCAAACGTGTGGTTAGGTATCTCAAAGGAACTCTAACTTATGACGTTAAGTTCAGCAAAAGTCAAAATTTTAAGCTTCATGGATATTCTGACAGTGATTGGGCAGGATTTATTGATGATATGAAAAGCACCTCTGGCTACTGTTTTACTTTTGGATCTGGGTGTTTTTCATGATGCTCAAAGAAACAAGAAATGGTGACACAGTCAACAGCTGAAGCAAAATTTATAGCAGCAATAGCTGCTGCTAATCAAGTATTATGGCTCAGGAAAATTATGGTGGATTTACAGCTGAAGCAAGATGACAACACTGAAATACTTGTAGATAATCAAGCTGCCATAGTTATATCTCAAAATCTAGTGTTCCATGGAAGGATTAAGCATTTCAATATCAAGTTTTATTACTTTAGGGAAGTGCAAAACGTGAAGTGATGTTAGTGTATTGCAAAACAGAAAATCAGATTGCAGACATATTTAATAAGTAATTTCATGTTAGTAGATTTGAATTTCTTAGGGAGAAGCTGGGAGTTTGCAGTTCCTGATTTAGGAGGAGAATGTTGACAATTGAATCAGGACCTAATCGTCATTTGTGTTTTGCAGAGGTCATAGTCTTTAGTTTGTCTTAGTCTTTAGTCTTTAGTTTGTCTTAGTCATTATCTTATTTTCAGCAAGTTAGTTTATGTTTTTATTAAGCAAAGGAGTGGTAGTAGTGGTCACGTTTTATTAGCCATGATAGCAGATTTTTGCTATTTTCAATTTTATTGTAAACTATATATTTGCAGTTGAAGTTCAATAAAGTAATAGACTTTCCAATATATTCTTTCGTGTTTTTTTGCAATTTAGAATAACACAATTTCTATCAATTAATCCTTAGAACAATTTAATTCCATAAACATCATTGGAGGCTCAGGTTTTGAAACTATAACCCCTAGCAAATCCACTTTCTGGGTAAATTCAATTGAAAACCGATTTGTCTTATGGAAGAAATTTGAAGAAAAGTTCACTTGTTTTAATACTTTTGTCCAATCAAATATCGAAGGTTATAAGAATGGCGTGCTGTCGTATCCATTGCTATAGCATTATATAAAAAGTATTTTTATTTGTTCCTAAGCTCCAAACTGCCAAAGCAAGCTTGCTCAGAACCCAATGTGCATATTTTTGTAATCGTACAAGTATTCATCTATTTCTTGGTATCAGCCTGTTGAAGCCCGTCTATTAGCTTATATCAATTATACATACAGCTGAAGATAAAAAATGGTGTCTATTCCCTTGTCTACTGCAACCTGAAATGATCATCCTGGATAAGTAAGGACCTCAAGATCTCGCTCAGAATTCTCTTACTCACTAAGTCAGATCTAGGGTACTTGCAATCCTTGCACGCTTTCTATTCGCGTCTTCTTCGTTGAATCTTTTAAGCTTTGAAGATGAAATTGACGATCTAATATCAACATCATCACGTCTCTCAAGTTCCACATCTTTGGCTCCCACTTTTATCCCTAAGTTTAAGTCTAGGTCGCATTCCGGATCCGAGTTCCTTCTTTTCAGAGCTTGCTTTTCTTGCGCTGTCTTCCAATTTTTGTAGCTGGAGCTAGCGTCATCCAGACAATCTAGGACTTGTTCTATTCCTCTCGCTTGAAACTTGGTTTTAAAGTTATCATCCACTGAGCTTGGTCTACAAAACCACTTGAGCTCTTCAAGATATTGATGAGTTCTATATGTAATTTGTCCACTGAAAGGATCTTGAAAGATTGAATTATAATCGGTATGGTTCTTGCAACCCTCAAATCTCTCATAGACAGAGCCGTAAATCCCACGTTTGGTAGCTCCTCCCATGTAGGAGCTATAAATCTGGTTCTCATGACCTCTCCAAGAAGCATCTCCGTATCTTCCACAAAGCAAAAAAGTAGTTGTTATGGCGCCAATTACAGCTCTACTTATTGCTTCAAAGGGGAAAGCGAACACGAATGCACACCTGTAACAAGAAGATGGTCTTTGACTGAAACTGCGTATCATGGGAAGTTCGCTAAGGTTATAGATGCAGTGATGTCGGCCTTCAAAGAGAAGTCCTTGCCCTGCCAACAATCAATCTTCTTACTTTAAGAGAGAGGATTACAAACCCTAACTATTTGGATTACTCGGGTCCTCAACAATACCTTGATTAGGATCATCAGTCTTCTTGCTTCTATACATCTGACCAGATAGATAGATATACAATAAGAAAAATTTATAATTTCCATAGGCATTATTGATCTGAAAAACAAGTAGACTGAAATTCCCTTTTATCAAGATACCTGAAGATGGCTTTTCACATGAGCGATGCTAAGTCCTTTGATGTTCATCAATTGGAGAACAAACTTGGGGGTTGCTCCTGCAATGAAATTGCAACAACGTTAGCGAATTCCCCAACAAAACTCCATTATCAGGCTACTTGCGTTAACACACAATACATGAATAAATTCTGAAAAATGAATATCTATATCTCAAGACCACTCGAGCGTAGTTGAGTACTACGGTCTTGTCCTCCTAGTCTTTCAACTGCATGAACGAAGCATAGATGGAGTTCAGGAGTCCAGCGAAGCCTAGGCAACGTTGAGCGATTGTATTGGCGTGCAGATCCAGAGGTTGCCTTCTTTTCAGTCTCTTCAACTGAGCTGTTGCTAGTGCTTTCTCCATATTTTGGCTTGGAATTACTTGTTTCCCGATCCTCATCTTTCTTGTTGGAATAGCTTGACTTGGAACCTTCAGAACTGTCAGCTCCCTTCATCTTCAACTTAGGTGTATTCCTATTCAGCTCTATATGTGAAAAGAGAAAAATAACGAGAACTTGTGTCCCCCCTTAGAATAAGCAGTAATATATGCACTTCCCTTGGACTTGAAAACCCTAGCCCTTAACATGCGTTGAGAAATGCTCTACCATCTCTGACTTTCTTCTGAAGACTTTTTATATATTTTGCATGTATGATGTGATCCATGATGTATGATGGATATTTACTGGAGTTGTTATTAAATTAAAAGCATTTGCACATTCAGATGGGATAGCTAGCTAGTTGATGTTTTATCCTGAATCTAATAAATTCGGTAAAGAAGAAACGTCATTTGTCAATTTTTATATTGATTCAATTCAAATTTATTTTAGATGATAAAAGAATAGCGTTACTAAAACATATCTTTTTTTATGACAAACTTCTTTCCCGTTCAAAATTTTATGGATGAGTCAGAGCCATACACACTCATTCATTCTCACACATAGACGAGAATCACGGATTTTAACAGGTGGTCCTTGTCTTCTCATTTCAATAACTATGTACATAATGGCCTTTGCTTACCCCACCAAAGCTAGCCCATGGCAATGGCATAGCCTGGATACCCGAGAGTATCGGCGGAATTTTGATCTTTTGTGCCATCTCTCCTCGTCCCCATTGACCATTCAAGAAAAGTTAAACATTGGCTCTTGTCCTGTCCTACGACTTAGTTTTCTAAGAGATTCCACAGTTGAACGTCCAATGCAATCTTTATTGTTTCCATTGAACGAGATTACATAGTAAAATGTAGCTCCCTTCTTACTGTTACAAGCATCAAGTAGAAAGATTCAAAAGGAACATCGTTATACCTACTCTTTTAAGACTCAACTAATGGAATAAGCATATGAACTTTGATATAAATCCAACGTGTGGGTACATATATATATATATAGTATGAGCTATCGTAAAGTTAAGCCCGGTTAAAATGATCTATTAAGGTTAAAGGTTTTGAGTTATTTGACATCTAATAAATTATGAATTTTAATGTGTAGAGATTCAATAGTTTGATTTCTATTTTATGATGGGCTAAAATAAAAATAAGATCAATTATATAAGAAATTAGAATTATGGTCTCTAAGTCATATCAACAATTGTCTTTTTTGATATCTCATCAATCAGAGAAGAGACGGTTTTTAAGAGAAAATATACGTATATATTGGCTTGGAAGATAGATAACCGTAAGACTTAAAAATCACGTTGATCTCATAAATCTAAATATGCTTCTGTAATAAATCTAAGTACTCTTGATGATTTGACATGATTGTGTATTCTAATTGCATTTATACAAGTCTTTTACTTTTAAGTATAACCAATTACTAAACCTTAACTTTGTTTTCTTTAGGTAAATAAGTAACCTTACACCGCGAGTTACAAAGCCGCCTAAGAAATGTTGCATTTGAAAAGTTCATAGCTAGTGGCTACTTACTTGGTCAATTATTTGACCTTCTGCGTTACTCAAATTGTTAAAAATATCTTTTCAGATATGATAATTTTTATTTATGATTAATTTTAGAATATCTTATATTGACTAAACATAAAATTGTTAAAAAGATTTATAAGTGTTTCTTAAGTTCAGTTTCAATTTCCAGAATATGTAAACACTGTTTCAATTTCCAGAAATACACCCATAAATTTTGCTTATGTTGGTTACTGTTCATTGCCTTTGAAATAACGGTTCACAACATATATATATATATATATATACATATGAGAATGAGGACGTCTGTCATTTTCCGTCATCGTATATTAACCACAAATATATACATGCAGCACCAATCATCATGTATATTTAAAAGATCATGTCATTGCAATGTATATATCCAATTAAGCTCCATCTTCTCACCAACTGCTCCTTGATTTATATATAGAAAGCTTTATAATTTTACTTTAACTAGTATGTGTCACATCTAATTGCTTATATATCAGTTTCCATGATCATATAATATATACCCTCTTCACCATGTGATTCGTAAAAGTCATCAGATGAAACGGTCCATTGAGACAGAAGCAATCAAGATCAAGAGCTCGAATTAGAGCAAGAAGGGCAGCGCGTGATCAGGAAGAAGGAAGAATTCCAAATATCTATTTATTGATGAGTAGCCTTCGAACGTATGCACGATCGTATAATAATAATAATAATAATAGATCATTCCGACCCCGGGATTAGCTGTGGAGAGTTTAGTGGACTGGATTAAACTGGTGGAAGGTTGAGTGAAATTAAATTCAAATGAGGCATTCAATTAGGGGCCTTCTATAACCACAGCTAGCGGATTAATTAGAGATAATTACGGAAAATAGTGTGGTGGGTTTCAGCAACATTTTAGGAAGGGATCACCCTTATCTACAGAATTCTTGGACATTTTCTCCGGCCTCATGTTAGCCTGAGACTTGGGCTATAGACGTGTCGTCGTCGAAGTAGATTTGTTAGAAGTCGTTAACATTATAGAACACTAACTGAGAACATTTCTTTAGTTGCAGGTAGCCTACTATAACGTGACTGGAAGATCCAACTGCAACGTACTTTTTGCAAGGTAAATCAGTGTGCTAACAGATTGATGGCTTTTGCAAGTTTATTAAATCTGAGCATGCACTTGTTACAGGAGCCACCAGAGATTATACAGGAGCTTATTCACTGAGACGTGTAAAGAGTGTCGTATCACCGTCATCTGCGCTAGTTTTGTTCTTCCCTTGTAATCAAAAAAAGTAATAATAATAGTAGATCATCAATATATGGTATTCCCATATCAAAGGTACTCTTGTCTCATTTTCTGAAAAAGCATGTTGACTCCCTCTACCTGTCATCATTTCTATCCACTTATTATAATATTAATTACATATATTATTCAAACGCACTTGTCAGAAGAATAGTCGTTAAGCATTACACGACCATGTTCAACAAAACCCAATAATCAAATTAAGTAATAGTTCTAAATGAGAAGACCCGAGTTCTATTAATGTGATCAACTTGGTCAACCAAAAAGTAAATGGTCACGCACTCGCGTCTGTAATTTACTCTTCTTTATAATTCATTCCTGCAATAAGCATTGATTGAAGTTGATCTTCTCTATTAAGAACACTGATTTGAAAATCAGATCGGACCAATCGGTTTGACCGGTTTGATCAGTGATCAGTTAATTATAGGATCTGGTTTATAATCTAATTCGATCGGTCCGACCATTGATTCAATATATTTTTTATTTTTTTATATTTTTTGTATTTTTTAATATTTTTAATATTATATATAATTAAATATAATTATTGCATAATTATGACGTCGCACCGATTCGATCGGTGGTTGAACCGCTCGAACTAGTCAAATTGGTGACCAGTAAAGCTTTCGGTTCGATGACCGGTCTAAGTTTTAAAACACCGATTAAGAATTAAATACACAATTAAACAGATTTAGGAGCTGTTCTTCGTCTGACTGCAAGGAATTGCTTATTTCTTTCTCTTCATTGCCTAATGTTCATATCTAATAATTCGGAAAATGTTGAGACCGACAAATATAGAGTTAGGAGCTGTTCGTTTGTATTCTTGGCTTTGATTTTTTAAAAAAATAAAGAAATAAATCATTAAAACATGTTTAATTAAAAAAGTTATCATTTTTAATTTTTAAAACTAACAAAAATTGCAATTTACTAAAACACAAAAAACGTATTCTCGTATTTTGCGACCAGTTACTTATGAACAACAGACGATCACTTCATTTAGTAGAAGAAAAGGAAAAGCTTTGAATTTCAATTGCCAAAGTATTGAAACTCCCCAGTCTCAAATCTGTCCTATAGCGTCTCCAATATATGGTATCCAAGCTAATTACTCTTGCACAACTAATTTTATATCTACTTTTGCCAGATCTTGTAAGTTGATCTGGGTAACGACTTTTCAAATTTTATTTATTAGATTGAGTATTTTTGGTAGCCCAAAATTTTGAACTTTTTAATTAGCAATACAACTCAAATTATGGATCATAATAAGTTAAATTGTGTGAAGTAAAATAATCAATTTAATGTTTTAGTGTAAAAGATTAGATTCAGGATTCTTACTTCCGCTAGTTAAAAGTTATTGTGATTTTGTATATATTTTAACTTCACAGGTTTGACATGGGTATTGAATTAATGGTAGAGTGAAGATTCCTAGTATGTTTTTGATTAGTTTTATTTTTATGATTGAATTACTTTATTCCACGTATCTGTTCCGATTATTTTCAATAGTAAATTTAAGATACTTAATTGTATATGTTATATTCTCAAACTATGATCAAGATACAAACAAGATGTTGAGTCTGGTTATAATTATTTATTTTAGACAGTTTTAGTTTTCTTTCACATGATTTCTTTTGGTTTTTTCAAATAAGGACAAGGGATATTACTTCTATTGACATTTAGTACTCATTCTATTTTTTTTTCTTGGATAGATTGTGATATATAATTTTAATATTCTCAAACAAGGAAATCATTTCATCCTAATACATCTCCTACTTATGATTGCTAAGCCAAGACATCAAAGTTCTAGCCTTGACTACTTCAGCCATATCTAATACCATCTAGTCATATACCTTCCCAGAATTGATTATTTTATTTCAAAATTTTTGTGTTTTGATAGTAATAATTGATAATATATGATCTAAAGTTGGAATATCTATAATTTTGTTGCTTTTCATAGTTAAGGAATTTACTATATTTGATCAAAATTAGAAAAACAAAAAGGAGCAAAAACTGATTGATTGGAATTTGTAAGTATATCATTTTCTTTAGTTATCATTATACAAATATTTGGTAACCTTTAAGAATTAACTCGACTCTTGGTTTTGATATAAGAACAATAGCCATTGCTATAATGAATTGACTGAGAAACTTATCATAAATATAAATAGAAAACTAAACCTTTTACTTCATTTAATTATTGTGATCATATACTTTTGCTCCCAAATATATAATGTATACTAACCATTATTATATAGGCTAAGATGATAGTTCATGCCTTTATGATGACACACATTTATTTATCATTTTCTAACATTGTGATTTGCACTTGTAAGTTTGAATTTTTGGGGCATGTTAGAGTGGTTTTGGTAGTTAAATGAGTTTAGAGAAATGTTAAACAATGATTGCTTACATCTTATTTGTCTAGTTTACTTCTATGGCATCTCATGGTTGATCCAATGCTGTAGTATATGAAATTTAGTTATAAGAAAAGGGTTAATAAAAACATAAATAATGTTTCTTTTTATAAAAGAGGCTAGCAAATAGATTGTCCAGAGACTAGAGGCTTCGCTCTGCTTCATAATTACTTAAGGGAAATCTTTAGTAGCACTTAAATCCTATTTCTAGGAGTTTATTTCAATTGAGCAATTTATTTTTTCCTTTCATGCATTAGTGGTAACAAAAACAAATGAGAGATATTGAAAATATGATTTAAATATTGATGTTTGTTTAGTGAGTGTGCATTTCTATTTCAACCAAGCAATTTTCCACCTTTTCATATGTGCTCATCTTATACTATTTATTCTGATATTGTTTTTATTCCAAGGTTGTTAATGTAAGCTTAATAAAGTTATTAGAATGAGGAATGAAAGACTATATGGCTTTCTCAACTCCTATCAACTAACCCTTATTTTTCCACAAAAGCTAGAGTTGAGATGTTTGTCATGACATAGAGCATGTCATACAAATTACATGTGATTACTTGTGAGATCCCACATTGGTTAGAGAGGAGAACAAAGTACGCCTTATAAGGGTACAGATACCTTTCCCTTACAGATGTATTTTTCATGCCCTAACACACCGGATTCTATCAGAACTCTGAGGTTAAATCTGTTAGGGTAAGATTAATACCAGAATGGGTGACTTCTTGGGAAGTTCTCGAAAAAAGCAAAATCGTGAGGGCTTAACTGGGCCAAGACTCAAAGTGGATAATATTTGTGAGGGAGTGATCTGGGTTGTTACAGTGGCATCAGAGTGGGTACCTGAACCATTGTGCTAGTCAGGTTAAGCCCCAAAGAGGGTAGGGCTCTAAAGGGGTGGAGAGTGTGAGATCTCACATCGGTTAGAGAGGAAAACGAAGTATGCCTTATAAGGGTACGGATACCTCTCCCTTACAAGCACGTTTTTCATGCCCTAACACACCGGATTCCATCAGAACTTCGAGGCTAAATGCGCTAGGGCAAAAGTAGTACCAGGATGGGTGACCTCTTGGGAAGTTCTCAGGAAAAGCAAAATCGTGAGGGCTTGACTGGGCCAAAGCCTAAAGCGAACAATATCTGTGAGCGGGTGATCTAGGCTGTTATAGTGGTATCAGAGCTGATACCCAAACCATTATGTCAGCTAAGTGAGCCCCAAAGAGAGCAGGGCCCTAAAGGAGTGGAGAGTGTGAGATCCCACATTAGTTGGAGAGAGGAACGAAGTATGCCTTATAAGGGTATGGATACATCTCTCTTACAGACGCGTTTTTCATGCCCTAACGCACCGGATCCCGTAAGAAATTCGAGGTTAAACGTGCTAGGGCAAGAGTAGTACCAGGATGAGTGAGCTCCTGGGAAGTTCTCGGTAAAAGCAAAATCGTGAGGCCTTGACTGGACCAAGGTCCAAAGCAGACAATATCTATGAGCGGGTGGTCTGGGCTATTACATTACTACTTGTGGAAAAAAATTATGTTCTAAATTAATTTCTTAATAAATTAATTCCAAAGTTCATCCTCTTAGCCATGAAAAAGCATTCTTTTCTAATCCATAGGAATGACTCTAATGTGAAGAGTTACATGTATTGCAAGGATGTTGTTGAAGGTTTTTAAGTCATTTTCATAAAGAAAAAGTTGACTATGTCTGTAATATTGAGACCAAGAAATAAAGGAGAGTAAATAACGTGGTGCAAAAAGATATATAAAAACTTTTTTCAATAGACCTAAAGACAAGCATAAAGCTTGTAGAGAACAAACCATATGATGATTAAAGGTGCTTCCTTGATGATCAAAAGATGAAGAACTTAGGTTGGTTGGAGAGAAATGTTTAGGAGTAGGGATTAATGATGATCATGGAATGGTATACCTCAAATCTCGAATGTTCTAATGATTTCTTAGCCACACTACTTCTACATCTAAGAATATTAATGACACCTAGTGGCAAGCTCATGAAATAGTATAGGGTTAGGACGAAGGTTTAAGGCAGTGATAATATTATGGTATTCGATGCCAATATTTCTGTAAATGATGGCGTTGAATTCTACCATAGAAAGAGGTCGGCCAACAGCCTGTAATTCATCTTTTAAGGCCTTAGCATGTTGAAGATAGGTAGAGATTAATAAATCATTCTTCTTGAATTCCTAAAGTTCAATATGAATCTGGAGTTGATGGTTTTGAGAAATAGAACTGAAAGTTTGTGCGAAGGCTTGCTAGACATCTTGAGACGAATTTAACCCAACAATGTATTAGAAAACTTCTTCAGAAAGAGAGGAGTGAAGCTAGGAATGCAAAAGCTGGTCCTGTTTGAACCAAGTAGCATATTCAAGATTAGGAATGTCAATTGTTGAGTCAGATGGGGATTTGATTGTTTTTGAAGGTGGGGAAGAACCATCAATGAGGTGGTTTACATTGTGATAGTTTAGGAGAGGTTGGAATTGTATTTTCCATGCCAGATAATTGGTGGGTTTTAATTTAACAGAGAAAGAATGCTGAGCATTAGTAGGATGGGAAGAGATTTGGTTTAGTGTTTCAACCCTTGGTTTGCTCTGATACCATATTTGGTTTGGTGTTTCAACCCTTGGTTTGCTCTGATACCATATGCATACAGTAGAGAAGGAGAAGAAATTGTTATGTCTTTGAGTTACAATACTGTGGCTTTTATAGCCAAATACAATAGATATGCTAAGCTAACTAAGGGAAACTGTGATCTCAACAAATAAAATATACACCAAAAATTAAAGAATCAAATAACC
>JANIHY010000208.1:38674715-38694053 GCA_027479065.1 Erythroxylum brevipes
GATCAAATATAAAATATTTGATTTTATTAAAATTAAATTAATTATAATTAGAATTTGACTTTAATTATAATTGAGGTATTTAATTTTAATAGAAATTATAAAAACTCTATTTTTTTTCTAAAAATAGGAATAAGCACAGGGGAGCTAGCTCTCCTACTAATTCTTCTCAAGAGTTGAGAAATTGATCTATTGATGCCATCAGAGGTCAGATGCGTGAATAACTTATAACTGACACATTAAAAAGTTTTCAAATGATTTCAACAGGAAAATTGAATCAGGTAGGATTTCTTATTTTATGATTCAAGTTTTATGATTTAATTTATTCAATTGTTAGTATCTGATCAGAAATCGTAAAAATTTTATTTTTTACTATGCCCATAATTTGATAATGATTGATTTCCCATAGTTTATTGGAGCCTCATTTAATTGTTGAACTTAAACTATACATTTGATTGTTATTGATTTGATAAAAATTAAGCTTTATAATTTTATTAAACACGAAACTGTTATAAAATTTCTATGTTGCCCCCTTGCATTTGTTTTAGAAATTTTTTATGCATAAATATCACATATGTGGTTTGTTATCGCATTTTGGAAATTTGTTTATGCATCTGTTCTTCTAATTACAAACTTTTATCTATTTTGTTGATAAAACATGCAAGTTCCTTTATTTTACTTTTGGTTATTTTGTTCTGGAATGCATACTTTAGATTATGTGTTTACTTGTCACGACCTAGTACTACATCTGGCACATGACAACCGCTGCATACCCAAGTTAAAGATATTCACAGTACCCTTAACCCGACTATGCAAGGCTAGCTGAATATTCTTTAAAACATTTGTACAATTCAACGGCTGAATTTTGAAAATCCCAAACCTTAATTAAAATACCTGTAATTAGTTTTAAATGCACTTCTATATTTAGATTAAAATTTTACCACAACTTATGGACTTTTAAGTCCAGTCAAAAACAATCTCAACAACAATACAAAAGTTTATACATAAAATCATTTACAAACCATAAGATAGTCAAGAGTTAATTTATAAAATTATAAAGCATATCAACATAACAATTATAAAATTATAAAGCATATCAACATAACAAACTTAATAAAAAATAGTTCATGAGCCACTATATAACAAAAGTACAAACAAAGACTAACCACGTGCTGTAGTGTCCCTAAAAATGTCAAAAGAAAGCACAATACACTTAGAGCATCAAGCTCACCAAATTAATTTGCATGGTTAGAAAGCGGAGGAGGTAAGTACACTTTGTACTCAGTGAGTAGGAAATATATATATCACAAATAGAACCCGACACACACCAAGACAACGTGGATAACCTATAAAGTGAACATACATAACATAGAAACACATATGCCTAGGTTATGACTTAATGTATACTTGTTAGGATTCACATAGGCCTAGCCTATTAATCACCCATCTAGTGAACATAAGTTCTAGTTCCAGTACACAAAAGCAGAAAACATCACAAGTATAAATCAAATCTTGTCAAAAAAATATTAGATTAAGTCAAAACAATCATGCGTGTCACCATTAGTCGGCCTAACTAGTGTGCACACCCACCAATTCACAATGTTGGCTCGACTTTCATCCGTGATAAATCCAGAATACAGTTGATAAGAGCATTATGACCCTAGGTGATGACCTTGTTGATATCCAGAGCCTAGGTATGGAATCACCTGCAAGTCCTACAAAAAGGTATCAATATGGGGACTCAATTTTTATGTACTAGCGTGAAAGGTACGGGGTCGCTTTATCAGTTATGCCTGGCACATAATTGGGCAATCATTACCTCATTAATCACAAAAATCATATACAAATATTAAGTACTATAATCATGCAAGGCATCATATCTATAATTATCGATCCAACCGATAAAATGGAACCTTGTCACAGCTCTAAGCCAAAAGAGAACACATATATGCAGCAAACATAACTTGATTATGTATATGTAGGTTCCAGAACATTATTTCATGCAATAAAAGTCATCTTTTGCGCTCCAAGTGCAAAATTGTTCAAAAATGTATTTTTAGGAAATAAAACACTGTCCTTTGAACTTTAAGTGCAGGTTTGTTGAAAACAACATTATTTCTCAAAATATGTAATAAAAACATCAGTTGCACTCCAAGTACAAAGAGTTATTTTAAAAAAAATGTGACTTATTAAATACACAAGTATACTAGCATCTACTTGAGATTCAATTCTACTAGGCATTACCTAGGTTCAAAATGCACATACAAGTCGTCATGCATGCCTTAGGATGTACTAATCTCATTTGAGAGATATGGTTTCCCCAACTCACCTTAAAAGAAAGTGTACACTCTCTTGACTTCAACAATCCTTAGTACGAGCTCTTTGATCCACAACTCCTGAGCCTTTATACATACAAATATACAATGTATTTACTACTCAAACATGTATCTCATATTCAAACACCATCACAACCAAATTCATCCCTAATCAATCATTATAAATGTTATTCTAACATATGTCAATAGGTCAATAGTTTACTTACTAATTCAAGTCAATGTCTCTTCAATCATCAAGCTAATCTAACCTTATGTGCAATGTTACATCATTTTCTTCCTAAGGTTCCTTTATGAACAAGTTGTCTTCTTTTAATCATAACTCTCTCTACAAAGATCAAAATGCTATGATTCTTGTGCCCCTTGAAACTAGACTTCCATTGGTGTTAATATATATATAAATTACATAAACAACATCTCCCTTCAAAATATAACCTCCATCCAAAATTTGTCCTATTTCTGATAAGAAACAAACTGGCAACCAATACTCAAACCACAACAAATCATTATCAATACACCTACTAAGAAAACTATTTCACAAAAGCATTAATAAGACATCAATAATATTTTTCATGTTTTATATCACTAGTTCGGACTCTACGGGCCTTAAAAATCAGGAATTAATACAAGGTTCCTATATAGGGGTCTATCACAGGCAGTATTAGGGAAACAAGTATAACTCGAATTGTATTCACTATTTTGTCAAGCACTTTCACAGAGGTCAAATTAAGACCTATATTTACAGCTTTCATTCTTTGAGTTTCTTCAAATTTGTGCTTTAAGAATATGAAAAATGGATAGAAAAAGAAGGATGAAATTGAAACTAGAATTTCAACTTACCTTGATAAATTCTTTCCTTCTCCTCTTCTCTTCCCCCTTTTCTCTCCTTCTCTTCTCATTTTCAGTTTTCTACCTCTTCTATCCTTATGGTAGACCTTCACTCTTACTTATATTGCCTTTTCATCCATTTTTCTAGAAAATTCAAGAAGATCAAACTAATCCATTTGTCACCATTCCATTGGTCCATGTGTCACCATTCTATTAATATATATGTTATCCTTCTATTGGTCCATATATTACTATTTTATTGGTTCATACGTCACTTACTTTCGGCTCTGCATGTCACTCATTTAAGCCTCCATATGTCACTACTTGTAAGGCTACACATGTCACCAATTGTAAAGCTACATATGTCACCAATAGTAAGGCTATATATGTCATAATTTGTAAAGCTACATATGTCACCATTCTATTGCTCAAGATGTCACAAGTATAAAGTGTCATTTTTCACAAACTTAAAGAGTCATTTGTCGCAATTATATTCAATCCACTTGTCATCTATTTAATTGAGCCATTTATTACTTATTCCCAATGCCACATGTTACCATTTCATAGGCCTAATCAACATAAATTTTCATCTATAAATTTGTCATGCTCTTTAACATTTTTCGTAGATTAGATGCACATATCACCTCATCAATTACTCAATTTTAACAATAAAATCCCAATTCACTAATTATAATATATCAATTCATGGTATTAGTAAATCAAAATGCAAAACATTGGGAATGCACATTCATATCACATTCATTTTCATTCCAAACTCTGGAATATGTCAATTGAGTACATATACTATCTTACAATATTTTCTAAATCATGATTCATACTTGTATACAAATATTATGCATATGAATGAAATGCACCTCGTAAATTCTTAAATAAAGTAACTCATATGACTCAATCTAATAGTTTGATCTCATAACAATTTTAGGAGGCAGGATATTAAAACTCTGTCCCTTTAAGAAATTTCGTCCTCAAAATTTTTACTTGACTGATCAAACAGATAGGGGTAATGTTATCTCTATAAAATCAAAGAAAAGACATTGTTTAATAAAATAGATCGAACTAAGCCTAGCTTATTCGATATCCCAGACATCCTAAGGAATGATGACAAGTACTCCCACCGAGGTCGAAATCGTCAAACCGTTAAGGACGTCAGCTTAATGATCTGAGACTCTACTTCTTGACTAAAGACTTTCGACATCCAAGACTTGACTCCTAAGACTCATAAACTTTTTGAAAACGGTAATAACGCTTTTGAAAACGTAAAAATCATTCTCTAATACCAATTTAATTATCACGATCAGGTACCATATCGGGCACATGACAACCACGCATATCTAGGCTAAGGATACTTATAACACCCTATGTTAGGGGTTAGAAAATTAAGGAAATCCAGTGCATTGTTTGTTTTGCATAATTGAGTTTCACTTATGCACACATGCAATTTTGGACACATACAAATATTTATACATGCAATCATTGACATTTTTTGGGGTATAAGTGATTTTTAATGTGATTAAAGTGTAAATTTTGGATTAATTATGTTACAAAATTTATTTGGTGATAATAGTTATTATTTCAGAATTTTGGTGAATTTTAGGAAAATTAATAAAAAATTTGAAGTATTTTAGACTAGGAAAAATATTGAAATAAGAGATAAATAGAAGTGTGACAATTGTACTAGAAATTAATTGACAAATGGACAAATTATTGAGTAATAAATGGATCTATTAATGTCTAACATGTAGACAAAGAGTTAAGTGATAATTGGTAACCTTCCTTGGAAGACACTTGTAACACATGCATTGGAGACATGTGTCAAACCTTAAAAAAGACACCTAGTCATTAGGAAAAGAAGGTTTTTGCAACTCTTCCCTTGGTTTCACCGACAACTTAGAGACCTACTTTCTTGTTTGTTTGCTTCACCCAAACTCTCTACCACCAAACCTTTCTTTTTGCTCATTTATGTATTTTGGTTTTTGGTTAAATTACCAACTTTTCACCTTACAAAACAAGAGCTGAATCACTCTAACCCATTTGGGGTTTTTAGTTGTTGTCTCTCTCGTTATCCTTGACTCTCTCCAACAAAAAATTGATAAATTCTGAAATTTTGCTAAAGTATAAACCAAGTAAGTAATGCTTTCAGTTTTATAATGGTGTAAATGATTTCTATTGAAGTTTTAATGTTTGTAACTAAATGCATGTATGAATGGTGTATATTTTCATGCTTTTGGATTGCTGTATACGTGAATGGTGTTGATGCATATGTGGGTGGTGAAAGAAGAAGCAAATTCGGTCATATGATTAACAAGATGAAGGATTATAGTCATTGGAATATGATATGTGCAGTATTTTACTAAACATACACCTATATTTAGGGCATAACTTGATCTATGAATATCAAAATTGGATGGAGTTTGATTTAAGTAAACTAAAGACATAGGGCTAAATTTTTCATGAAGAAATAGAAACTGAAATATGTCCTAAAGAGTCTTGAAATTTGGCTTGAAGTTGAGAATTGTATTCTATTGAGGTATGAAAATAGTCTGCAGATTTTTTATTATAACTTGAATGATACTAAACCAAAATGCATGAAATTAATGTCGTTGAACACTTAAGACATTGTGGAACATTTGTTTAGTAGAAGGTATTGCCTAAATACCTTATTGACTGAGGTTCCTTCACCAAAGTTGTAGCTTATTCTCTTAGCTTTAAATTGGTATAAAGTTTGTAATTTTTGGATATTGGAATTTAGAGTTATGAGGTGTGAACATGCATGTTATATGATATATTCATACTAATGCTGATTCAATTACATGAAAAATATGGCAATATGAACTTATGTTTGATTGTATATAGAAGGGTAAGTAGAGCGATCACTTCCAAATATTGCTAGAACTTCAAGGCAATAAGCGAAAGAAAGTGATTGTGAGTAATCTTAGACGGTCACACCTTACTTTGTTCTACTTGTTGAATTTGATTTATGCTGATTGTGTTCTGAATTTCAAAAAATGATTGTCAAAGGCGTTTGATGCATGAATTTATCATTGTAAGTGTTACTTATAGGTGAATATGAGTGACTACTTGCTTTGCACATGAAATGTATGAAATGACTTTATTTTGTTTTAAACCTGATGAGTCCTAGTTGTGGGTAAATAGGCATGCCTAGAAGAGTCTGCAGCTATTTCTGTAACACTTCAGTGTCTTCTGTTAATGGAACTTCGGTGTCTTTTGTTATTGACACTTCGGTGTCGAGACTTCGGTCTCTTCTGTGTAAGTCATATTACCCACTTTTGTAAATGGATTTAGTAGTCATCTGATTATATATTCTAATTTTTGTTTGATTTTGACATAAACCAAATTGTATTATGATTTTTAAGGATTTATACCCTCTTATGATATTCTATTTTGATAATTATAAAAATCTATTCTGAAATGCATGATGCCTGATTTAATGTTAAGCAATCTTTTAATGCATGCTTATATTGTTCTATGGTTCTACATTATGAGTTGTCACTTCATGTATGGATTAGTTATTACTCACTAAGTTATATGCTTAGCATGGTGGATTTGTCCCGTGTAGGTTTAGAGCGAAGATTATAAAGACTGGGACAAGTCAACCGTAATGGCCAATGGAGTCTCAGTCTTGTTTTGAGAAAAATGTCTTTTGAGTTTGTTTTGGGATTCTATCTGATGTATATGACATGTGAATTTGTTTAAAGGATTGTAACAATGATACTGCAGTTTGGTTTGGAATTTACAACGAGTTTGTGTTAAGTACTATGCAATTTAATGTATGTTTGCCTGAATTGTTTATTGGAAGTTTCCATATGCTTTGATTTGTTCGTATTATTTGGTGTGGCAGTCATATACCTCCCAGGGGGTATATGTGGGTGTCACAATACTCACGGTACCCTTAACCCGACTTTACAAGGCTAACAAAATATCCTTTGAAAACATTTGGACAGTATAATGGCTGTATTTTGAAAATTCCAAAACTCAATTAAAATACTTATATCCAGTTTTAAACACACTTCCATATTCAGATTAAAACTGTACTGCAATTTTTAGACTCCACTCAAGAGCAATCTCAACAAAAGATTTATACATAAGGTCATTTACAAATCATAAGATAGTCAAGAGTTAATTTACAAAATTATAAAGCATATCAACATAACCAACTTAATAAAAAAAGTATGATTAATTTACAAACTTATAAAACATATCAACATAACCAACTTAATAAAAAAAAGTATGAGGCACTATATAAAAAAAGTACAAACAGAGACTACCCATACGCAGTAATGCCCCATCGATACACTCAGAGCCTCAAGCTCACCAAATTAACCTGCATGGTTGGAATGCGAAGGGATGAGTACATTATGTACTTAGTGAGCAGGAGAAACATTTATCGAAAATAGAACTCGATACATATCAAGACGTAGTAGATAACTTATGAAGTTAACATACATAACATAGAAACACATAGGCCTAGCCTATAACTCAACATATACTGATTAGGAACCACATAGGCCTAGCCTATTAATCACCCATCCGGTGAACATATGTTCCAATTCTAGTACATAAAACCAGAAAAACATCACAAATATAAATCAAATCTCGTCAGGAAATAAATATCATATTAAGCCAAAACAATCATGTATGTTACCACTAGTCGACCAAACTAGTGTGCACACCTACCGATTCTCAGTGTTGGTTTGACTTTCATCCGTGGTGAGTCCAAAATATAGTCGACATGAGCGTTACAACCTTAGGTGATGATCTCATCAGTGTCCAGACCCTAATTGTGTAATCACCCACAAGTCCTGTAGAAAGGTGTTGATAAAAGGGCTCGATTTTTGTGTACCAGCGACAAGAGTATAAGGGTCGCTTAATCTGTTATGTTTAACACACAATTGGCTAATCATTACCTCACCAATCACAAAAATTGTATACAAATATTAAATACTAAAATTAAGGCATCATGCCTTTATTAATTGGTTTAATCGATAAAATGAAACCTTATCATGGCTCTAAGCTAAAAGAGAACACATAAATGCAACATAATGACTCGATTATGCATACATAAGTTCCAAAATATTATTCCATGTAATAAAAGTCATCTTTTTCACTCTAAGTGCAAAGTTGTTCAAAAATGTAGTTTTTTTTCAAAAAATAAAACATTGTCCTTTACACTTCAAGTGCAGGTTTGTTGAAAACAATATCATTTCTCAAAATATGTAATAAAAACTTCAATTGCACTCCAAGTACAAAAATTTATTTAAAACAATGTGGCTTATTAAATACATAAGTATACTAGAATCTATTTGAGATTCAATTCTACTATGCATTACCTAGGTTCAAAATTTACATACAATTCATCATGCATATCTTGGGATGTCATAATCTCATTTAAGAGATATGGTTTCTCCAATTCACCTCAAAAGAAGGTTTATACTCCTTTGACTTCAACAATCTTTGGTGCAAGCTCCTTGATCCACTGCGCCCGAGCCTTTGTGCATACAAATATACAATATATTTACTACTTAAACATGAATCTTATATTCATACACCAACATAACAAAATTCATTCCTAATCAATCAACATAAATGTTATTCTAACATATGTCAATAGGTTAATAATTTGCTTACTAATTTAGCTCACTGTCTCCTCAACCATCAAGCTAACCTAACCTTATGTGTAATGTTTACATCATTTTCTTCCTAATGCCCTTTATGAACATGTTGTCTCCTTTTAATCATAACTTTGTCTACAAACATCTAAATTCCATGATTCTTATGCCCCCTGAAACTAGACTTCCATTAGTATTAATATATCTAAAAATTACATAAACATCTCCCTTTAAAATATAATCTCCATCCAAATTCTTTCCTGTTGCTGGTAAGAAGCAGACTGGTAACCAATACTCAAACCATAATAAATCATTATCAATACATCTCCTAACAAAACCGTTTCATAAAACCATTAATAAGACATCAAAATTATTTTTCATGTTTTATAATTTCACTAATTTGGACTCTACGGTCCTAAAAAATTAGGAAATAATACAAGGTTTCTGGACAGGGGTCTATCACAAGCAGTATTAGGGAAACAAGCATAACTCGAACTCTACTCACTATTTTGTCAAGCCACTTTCACAAAGGTCAAATTAAGCCCTAAATCTATAATTTTGACGTTTTGAGTTTCTTCAAATTCCTGCTTTAAGAATATGAATAACAAATCGAAATAGAAGGATGAAATTGAAACCAGAATTTCAGGTTACCTTGATAACTTCTTTCCTTCTCCTCTTCTCTTCCCCTTTTCTCTCCTTCTTTTGTCATTTTTGGTTTTTCCCTCTTCTAACCTTGTGGCAGTGTAACACCCCGCTCCCGTAAGACCCAGACTTGACATCGATGGTGATATCCGAATCTGCGCCCTACTAGGATGGGATGATACAACACTCAGTTAAAGCACAGTACCAAAAATTTTGTTTTGGATACAATCATACACTCATATAAATATGTATGTTACGGAAACAATTACATGCCAATTTCAATCATTACAATGACCACGCGGTCCTCTTATAAATACCCAAAATACATATACAAGGTCCGAGCTCTAATGCAGACACAACTGATCCCGTCCTCAACTGGAACTCCACGATCTCTATACTCCCGTTACCTAACGGGGTATTCTTCTGAGTCCTGAAAAACAATCACAAATTTAAATGAGTTTTTGCAAACTCAATGAGTGACCATCATCGATGGTCCACTTACTAAAATACAGAATTCAATAAGAACTTATGTTCTCATTGTTTCTCTCTGATCTCATTTACAATTCTATTTCTGTCTCATAATACATTTTCTCCAAAAATTCCACATTTACACATTTACAGAAACCTATATTCATGAATTTAACTTGCTTATTATCCGACTATCATTGTCTGAGACTTAGTGCCTAAACTGTCCCATCGAAGGGATCAATACTATCGGACCCTTATCCAATACTGGATACCGGGTTTCTTATATGTTGAGCCTAAGTCTCTGAATCAGTCATGAACTCGAAGTTCATTTCCGCACGTTGAGCCAAAAGCTCTAATATTCTGTACGACACTAAGCATATCACAATCAGTCGTACATTCTATAATTAAGAGTATCCCATAACTGTTTGCACATCAGTGTGTGGCATTTCGCCTATCACTCAATCAAACATATAAGAATGATTGTAGTCTGTAACTCATTATCAATAATCACACGTTATCAGAAGAATTTCAGTCAGTAACCCATTATCAATGATCACACATTATCAGAATAGTTGCAGTAAGTAACCCATTATTAATAATCAAACAATATCAGAATTATCGCAGTCAGTAACCCATTATTAATTTATATCAGTGTGGTGACCAAGCATTTATACTGTCCCTATGAGGGCACATTAATCAGTGAACGCGTCTTAGGGGTAGGAGAGCCCTCAGGGTATGCACTACTTCCCACATGTTTTAGGGATAGGAGAGCCCTCAGGGTATGCACTATCACATCAAATATTGAGCTTTTTGCTCTGAACAGTAAATCACAGTCTTTTCTATGAGTAGGAGAGCCCTCTGGGTATGCACTAACTCATCGATCATTGAGCTTTTCGCTCTGAACAGTATCTCACAGTCATTTATAAAAGTAGGAGAGCCCTCTGGGTATGCATTACTTCTTACTCATCTTAGGGATAGGAGAGCCCTTTAGGTATGCACTATTCCCTTTTTGAGCTCAAGGCTCTTATCCAGTAGCTGAGCTTGTCACCAATTATAATGCTACAAATGTCACCATTCTATTGCTCAACATATCATAAGTCTGAAGTGTCATTTGTCACAAATTTAAAGGGCCACTTGCCACAATTATACTCAATCTACTTGTCGTCCGTTTAACTGAGTTATTTGTTATTTGTTTCTAATGCCATATGTCACCATTTCATAAGCCTAGTCAACCTAAATTTCCATGTATAAATTTGTCACGCTCTTTAACATTTTTCTTAGACTAGATGAACATATCACCTCATCAATTACTCAATTTTAACAATAATTTTTCAATTAATTAATTATAATCCATCAATTCATGTTATTGGTAAATCAAAATGCAAAACATTGGAAATGCATATTCATATCACATTCATTTTTGTTCCATACTCTAGAATATGTCAATCCAGTACATATACTATCTTATAATATTTTCTAAACCATGATTCATATGTATATACAAATATTATGCAAGTGAATAAAATGCATTTCATAAATTCTTAAATGAAGTAACTTATGTGACTCAATCTAACAGTTTAATCTCTTAACAGTTTTAGGAGGCAGGATATTATATTACCGGTATTTTGTTTTATGTATTAATACTGAAAAAATCACTACCGGTGGTGAATCAATGGCGAATCGCCATTGGTGGGTTGCTCGTTGCTGGCGGCAAATCGCCACTATTGAAGATGGGTGGTTAGCGCCCATAGATGGAATGACTCGACATGGCGAGGCTACAGTGAAGACGAATGTGTGATTTAGAAGGCTCTGATACCAAATTTTAATATGAACCCTACTAATAACACTACTAAGATTTATGCCAATATAAATAAAGATTAAGAATCATTATGTCAAGATAAGTTTCATTCAAGAAAGTGGACTCAAAACACAAAAGAAAGATATGAATTGTTACACTCATAAAAAAGAAAGAAAGAGAGTTATAACATTCAATTGTTGATTACCATTAACAAGCTAGATAAAATCACAAGTTACCCGAGTACTTAAAGCAAGAATTTCTCTAATCAAAGAATGAACAAAATCACATGGTCTCCCTATTTACATAAATAAGATAGCCTCTTACAACATAAAATTCCTATAGCCTTTTACAACATAAAATGCCTAAGAACTAGGGACCTAAAAGGAAAACAATATTTGTATCATAATTTTATTAGAAAACAACTAAATAACTTTGAAAAAATCAATCCTTATCTATGCAGACACGTAAAATCCAGAAATAAAAACATCTATTCCACGTGCCTAACACTTATGCAATATTGTAGCTGGCAGTGATTAACTTTTGAAACTTTATCAGTACTCAATAAGGATGAGTTCGACATGGGTGTCATGTTTATATTTGGTACTAGTTTGCTTCTTGAACTTCTTTTGTAAACAGATACGAAAAATATGAAACCAGTATACTACCATATTATGGAACACAAGTCCAAGACAGTATCAGGTTGGTACCATGTTAATTAAGTCAACTTTTGAAGCTACTGCAAGATCGACATTGAAAACTAATATAACACTAATGTGAAACACCAACTTGAAACTAGCGATCCTACATTTTCTAGCATTTTCCTATAACTTGTTCTTTTATTTGGATCAATATTATGAGCTTAAATTCAATCTTTTAAAGTAGAAAAAGTTCACTCTTTACGAAAAGAGATTCACCATAAGTCATTGACCATGTCTTTGACCTTCTTTCCTCCACCCTTAGTTAATGGTCGTCTAATATTCTCCGGTAGATCTTCAACAACTTTTAGCGCTTAATTTGAAGTATTTGCAATTTTTCCAAATTCCTCTTTCATGTCGATCTCCCTTAGTTCGACGTTTGTATAATTTCATAAAATTAATTCTCATCGCAAACTTTGATAAAATTTAAATGAAATTGATCGATTCAATAGTAATATAGGATTATCAAGTAAAAATGATAAAATATTATTATATTTTATTCAAATGATATACAAGGAAAAGCCATAATTCTTACTAATTTAATGCTCTTCCCTTACAATTGAAATAAGCTATAATATGTCAAATATATGAATTTATAGGTTAGAATTCAACAGCCATATCTTTGTTTAAGAATTTTAATATAGACGTCGTGTTGCCCCATTGGGAATGATGCGGCAGATTCGACTATGCTAGTTTTTAAATGACATTTTTAAAATGAAAAAGGAAAAAAGAAGGATACTAGACCAATGCGTGCAACTTCCTAGAAGCTTCAAGCATAGAAGCTTCTTGGCATCATCTCGTGTTCACTTTGACCTGACTTAGTTAAGTAGCGAGGAGTAGGAAGCTGACAAGTCACATCTCGTCCTGAGAGTTATAATGTGGGTTTGTACAAGAATGAATTTATCCTTCTATGTCAAATAGTGAGTTAACCAGCAATTAGTTTACTTCTTTATCAATGGAGGAGTTAGGGACTGTTGTTGTAGTCTTCATTCCTTGATGTAAACAGAGGATATTACATGATTAAGCTACAACTTCTGTGTATCACATAACAGATGGACAAACATAAGTTGTATCATCTCGTATGACTCTGCCACTGAACGCTGAGACTATCCGAATGTAGCAGCCAAGCTCATGAAACCAGCTTAAAGTCTGATTTATTCTCGCTTCCCCTGAGAGAACCTCGTGATCTTTAACCATTATCCGCCCATTTGCATCCTGTTTGTTGTACACATTACTTGAAAACTCACCATTCGAGTGCCTCTCTTTCAAAGCCAAGGAAACATTGGTCACCAGCATGTACGTGCCCTTCTCTGATCCTGCTAGATTCAAAGTTACGACCTTCAAAGGGAATCTTCTCTTCACCATAGCACGACTAATCAAGCTGCCAACTTCATTAAACACCTTGACTTCTTTTTTTGACTTGATTCTCTGCTTCACATACTTGTAAGTCCCACTCCTTCCAAAATTTATGAGGTTCCTGAACTTGAACTGCTGCGAAACCAATGTCGTCAAATTTCCTGAACTAGAAATAACCCATCCTACAGATCGTGTTCTTCTCTTCCCTTTAATCTCAAATGACCCATCAAGCAGCTGAAACTCTTCACTCCGTCGAATGTACGAAGAAGGATAATAATAATCCACAGATTTTGCTTCAACACGTCTAATCTGGTGATCCACCCAAATGTGCAGATTTGCATTCACAAGCCAATATGAAATACCATTGTTAACCCCAATACCGAACTCATGTTTTTTCCCATCTAAAACCATCCCCAGAAACGGCGTCAAATCGAAATCATATGAAGGAAGGTTAAAAGCCCCAATCGCCACAACAGGTTCCCAAAGCAGAGGATTGATCCCGCCCGTGAAAACCACCGGAGACGGCACCTCGGACGCTACGTACTTGCCGTCAATTGTCACGAACACTTCTCTGTAAGCTCCGTTACCTCGCAAAGTGGTCAAATTGTTCACTCTTATGTACGAGTTCGACGGATTCGAGTACCAAAACTCATCGTTTCCATGAAACGACACGTACAGCTCCAAAACCACCTTGCGGGCGTTATTTGGAAATCTGACTTTCTTGAAATGGATATCCGATTCATCCTTGATTACGAACCAATAGCCCTTATCGATTCCATTGTTAGATGATATTGGAATTATTAGATCAGCTGGAGATTCATTCACATTCTTAGTTCTAAATCCAATCTCTTCTTCTGCTTCTTCGTTCAGAATTTTGATTTGATTGTTACCAAGTAACGGAAACCTAACAGCGTCATCCTTATAGAAGAGTATCTTGACGTCGACGTGGTAAATTCCGGTGTAGACACGATTAATGATGTTTTCGAGCATCATAGTGAAATTGAGGTGTTTCTCTGAGAGGAGAGAGGAATACCTGGTAATGTCCTTTCTAACTGTCCAGAAAACTCCGTTCTGTGTCGGCTCAGCTGTGCTGGTCCGTAGGAGCTCGACGCCGCCGAGCCACAAGCCGGATATGCGATCGTATTGATCGCCTCTGGACTTGGCGTGAAACTCAAGCGTCACGTGGGACCATGGGGAGGGGCAATCGGACGGCGGAGAGTAAGGAGTCGTGAAAGGAGGATGGTCAATGGTGTTGGCAAATGAATGATGGATGATGTGGAGAGTGCGTGATGGGGTTAACTGATCGGACGGTAGAGGACGGGCGACTTCAAAATACTTTTGGGGTTTGTGGGATGCGAGTGTCCGTGATAGAGATGATGATGATCTGAAGAAGCGGTCCGGAGGATTACAGAGAGCGAGTGGAGTGGCAGTGAAGAGAAACATAAGAACGAAAACTGCGTGCATTGTTTTTACGGTAAATTTTGCACGAGAGATGGGTTATTCATGTGGCTTCTTTTATATACTACAAGATCATATTAGGAAATCACCTCTTATTATAAACGGAAGAAAGCTTGAAAAGAAAGCAGGATTCTCAGCTTCTGAAGAAAGCAGGATTCTCAGCTTCTGGTACGGCAATTACTTATGTTGTTCCTATCATATGTCACAGAGATTGTTTCAGCCAGTATTCTCAACTTGTGGACCACCAATCCAATCCCTTGCTTTAAGCCTTACGATGAGTTTGGTTGCTGTCTTCGAGAGGTAGAGGTAGAAAAAGACGGAACAGAAGAGACAGAACAAAACAGAAACTGGAGACAGTTAGGTGTTTGGTTATGATGGACGGGACAGATAAAATTATCCCCGTCCCAAGGATAGAAATGTGTTTGGTTTTGATGGACAGAACCAAAAAACAGTATGAATGACAATATTGCCCTTGAAGTGTAATATGAGTAGATATAAGTAAGTGGTTATTATATAATTGTATGAATATTTAATTTTAGTAAATTTGTAATTTTATAATTACAATGAAATAAAATGAGATACCAAAATAATTACGGAAATGTTAAACATTTAAAATTAATAGAAATGAGTTATTTAATATAAAATGCCTACAAACTCAAATATTAATTTGTAGGTTAAGAAAAATTCGTATGATTTAGAAATTGAAATACATAATAATGTAATAAAAAATCTAAACATTCATTTAATTAATGACATCGTAATTTAGTACATAATAATTTAGTTAAATGTTTAAGCGTTTATGAAACTAATTACGTAATAGGAGTTAAAAAATCGTGCAAGGTATAATTTTTAATACATAATACTAAAGTATATCATGCAAGCAATCGTGGAATTAATTACATAAGATGTTACAAATTGGTAGAAGTTAGAAATTGTACAACATAATAAATTAATAAAACATGTAACCATTCATGAAACAAATTACATAATAGGTATTAAAAAGTCCGACAAGTTCGAAATTGTTATACATAATAAGTTAACACAACATCTAGGCATTCATAGAATTCATTACATAATAAGTTGAAGATACATACAACCCTTATATTTTATTAAGAATGCCGGTAATAATAATACCCAAAATTAAACCAACGGCAACGAGTAAAAATCCTTGATTCCAAGCAATTTTCTTCTTCAAAGTAGCAACTTCAATTTGGAGTTCATTTGTTGGAAGCGAAGATTGATACAGTATTAATGACGGTTCATTAGTGGTATGTACAATTTCTTCATTACGACGAATCCGCCTATCAACATCGATGAGATAGGTGCGTTCTGCTTCTACATAAGTCCGATACCCCTTGAATTTTGCATTAGGAAACCCCTCTGTTGCCAGTTTTACATCATCCCAGTGTGTAAAAATTCCTACGTGACGCCTAACAAACACGACATAAAAGCTATATCGGCCCATAGCAAAGTACCTGAAAATGAATAATAACATCATCATTCATACACCAACATACATCACAAATATCAAAATAGTTAACAAAGCAACCATTCATCATGGAGCCACAAGTGCACAAACAAAGTCAGCAATTCAAAGTAGCATCATTCAACATCACACAATCTTTTTAAAGACAAATAATGAAGCCATAAAATATTTCTAACGACAGTCAGTCTTCATCATATAAGATGCTCCTAACATAGGTCTATCTGTGATCTGCACTAACACGCCAGAACAGTCCCTCAGCATGAGCATTCGCAGAGAACATCCTCATAGTCCTAACAATTTCTGTAGTGGAGAACCCCAACGTCTCAAGCTCATGACCTAGGTTGGGTCCTTCACCTCCTTTAATTGCATCAGCAATTATCTTCGCATTCTCACGACTAGCATCAATGGCCTTTACAAAAGACGCTGAAAGGCCATCGAAAAGTTCAACATCCGTCATCTTCCTTTTCCCTTTACTTTGTCGGGTCGCTGCTATGTTGCTGGAAAATTATTCATTGTTAAATTGAAAACTGTCTGCAAAGAAAAACACACTGGATCATAAACAAGCCACAACCAACAATAACATAAATTGTAAAAAATGATGCTTCGTATGATACATATATGTACATATATATATCATATGTACATATATATAACACATCCACACGCACATGGAAACCATGTGGATATATATATCTGTATAGATATGCACATATATCTACGGACAGATATACATACATATACGTATGTATATGTGTGTATATACATAAGTTCATAAATATACACTTATATTTTTATATGTACTTTGTAGAGCAAAAGTACTAGTTTGTAGAGAACCATTTAACCTTGTAGAGAACCATTTAGATTACCTAGGTATTGAGAGACTAAACAAATTTAAATGTATGAAATATTGCTGTATTCTATGTAAATGATGTGTAGTGTGGAAATGTGCAACATTAACAATCTAAAATTCAATGTGCAACATATCAATATATCAATAAAAATTGTTGGACAAATTAGAACTCAATTCCTTTTGCTTTAGCTTCTTTCTTTTGTTCTAGAAATAGAATTCAATTCCTAACCGCACATATATAATGGCTTTTTGGCAGAGCCAAATCAGAACAAGAACTTCAAAGTAGGCTTGGATTTTTAAGAAGAGGTGAAGATCCTATTCTATTTCTCTAGTCCTATTCCTCTAATATAAGACAAAATGACTAATACTTAAAATAAGCAGACAAAATAGCACAATATTAGCAACAGAAAGTACAAACATGGCATCCCATTAATATTTGCAGAAGAAAGTACAAACAAAGCTAGTATAGAAGCAATATAGTTAAAGATAGTTTCAAAGAA
This sequence comes from Erythroxylum brevipes, assembly GCA_027479065.1. Taxonomy (NCBI): domain Eukaryota; kingdom Viridiplantae; phylum Streptophyta; class Magnoliopsida; order Malpighiales; family Erythroxylaceae; genus Erythroxylum; species Erythroxylum brevipes. The sequence continues at coordinate 38,692,775 of JANIHY010000208.1, forward strand.
ATAAGGCATCAACAACAAACTGCCTTATATCTAGACAGAAATTCAACATTTCCTTTTACTCAATCAACAATGAATAATTTGATTAATGTCAATCCTCATTCAAATATAAACAATCATAAAATGAAAGGCATGTCAACTTCAGAAATCAATTATCCATGCTACATAAATATCAAATACTGAGATAAATATCAGATACAAATACAGAATTCAATATCAGATTGTGTTTGGTCAACGAATGATACCAAAAACTAAGTTGTGACAAGGAGAGGAAGGGGAAACGTCTTTCTATCTACAATTGAAATAGTCTATGGTGCAAAAGGAAGAAGAAGAAGAAGATAGCAAGGTTGTGATTAATATGGACGCATCACCAATCCCTTTACTAACACCTTACAAGATGGGAGAATTTGAACTTTCTCACAGGTAGATTCTACTTCTTGTTTTTAAAATTTCTACAAAACCTGACAATTTCAGATCTTGATCTTGATTTTGGAAGATGTCTGATTGATAAAGAACATATGAAACACTTCCTGGTTCTTAGATTCTTACAGGGAAGATGATCCCTATTAATGGGTTGGGAATATTTGGATATGAAAAGAAATAGCAAGAATGTGTAGTCCCTATTTCACTTTGTTCTTTGTTTTTGTAATTTGCAGGGTGGTTATGCTCCTAAACTGCAAATGGGGAAGTAGTTCGTAGGCAAAGCTTAATCATAATTAAGCAAATACAGAAAATATCATCTTCTGGATAACAATTTGCACATAAAGAAAATTAAACATGCATATTAACAAGTGATCAAACATGCAGGCAGACGATAAATTGCATGACTAACTTGATATGCTATCCTTTTCTTTCAAATGCTTTTGTGGTTATCACTTGGATCCACCTGAACGGAAATGAAACAACCATCAGATCTGAACTATGAGACGTCAAACAGAAAGGAAAACTGGTTTCAGTTCTTTCTCGCAATCAAAGCCGTCTCAGGAAACAGAAGAAAAAGAAGACAAGAATGCGAATCAATGTTCAAAATCACGAAACCAGATCCACCGAACCAGAACAACCACTGAACAAAGACAAAACATAAAAAAAAGAGTGGAAACATCGGATCTTCCGCATCGAACCCAGATCCAGAATGCAAGGAGATCGAACCAAAAGAGACGAGAGCGAGGAGCGTTGGGAGGAGAACATGCAAGGAGGCATACGGCAGAACAAAAGGAGAGGAAACTTACCCAGATCCAGAATGCACGAACGTCTGACGAGGAGTTTGGTTGCTTCGGAGACG
>JANIHY010000208.1:38781654-38803620 GCA_027479065.1 Erythroxylum brevipes
GGATGTTACATATCTCCTACATAAAGACTCAAACTTTGAAGCCTAAAAGGGAAAAGAGCCAAAGATAAAGAGAAGCAAGTAAAGAGAGGACCACGACTCATGGCTGAATAGTACAATTCCTAAGTTGCTTCTTGATTTTCAACCTCAACAATCAAAAGCATACAACACTCAAATCACATTTATGCACGGCACAACAACTGCAACCCAAAAAGAAGAATATGTACCTGAAGTTGAAGCAACGATGCTCTTCCAAACACGCTTCTCGACTGCTACAATGGTCCCCTGCCAACTCTCTTCACCTGCTACAATGGATATTGTGTTCCTGCCAATATTGCGTTTGTTGTTATTAGTAAGGATAAATGATGGTAATATGAAAGATTATTGAGGGTATATTAGGTAGTATATGTTTATTAGTTTACGTTCCGTCATAAACCCCCCGAATTGGAGGTTTTTTATTTTTACTGTTTAGGATGAAATGGAACGTAACATGAAACCCTCCGCTTTCATCTTATTCTATTCCATTCCATTATAAAACTTCCTTCCAAACAATGGAAGTGTGCTACGTTCCATTCCATTCCATCCCATTATTAACCTCTAAACCAAACAGAGCTTAAGGGAGTTAGTTGGTCTAGACTTAACCTAGAGACTTTTATTGATTACTTTCCTAAATTTTATTAAACATACTACTTTTTAGATTAATTATAGATTGATACATATTTCACCTAATTTTTGTGGTCTTGTAAGTGAGGATGCTTATAAGCATCTTAAAGAGCCTGATGTGGTTTGTCTTAACATAAAGCTTTGAGGGGTAATGGAAGATAAAATCATATTGAGACAAGCATAAGGAAAAGGGTTTATGGGCTAAAGCAACATCATAAAGAATCATTTTACAAATATTAGGAGTGTTTCAAAAAGTTGTATATCATTTATCCCCATCATAATATCACGAAGCAACTCCTTATTTGATAATTTTATGAAGGATTATTACTTATAGCAAGACTTTGATAGATGCAACAAGTGATGGAGTGCTAGGTGAAAATAATCCTAGGAGGTAAGGACCTCAATCGAATGTATGATAGTAAACACTTAACAATTTGGCATTAGTAACGATGTTTGTAGGGTAAATAAGGTGAAAATTTTATCCATAGAACATCAATTAGTTGGATTAATATCCTTTATTAGACAGATTGTCATAAGACAATCATAGGTAAAAGATTGTAAGATATGTGCAAATACGAACCATCCAATGGATGGTTGCCCTACTCTATAAGAGAGGAACATGGAGTATGTTAATTCTATAGGAGAAAATTTTTCCCAAAAGTACAATATATATTCTGAGACTTATAACCTAGGTTAGAAAGATCATCTGAACCTAAGTTAAGGAGAGAATATGTAGCAGAACAATTTCCCATATAGGTCGCAAGGTGCATAACAATTTTTGGCTAACCTAGAAACCTCCTTTAACTAACACTTTACAATTCTAGTAAAATGCAAAATAGTTTTAGCAAGAGACAAGGTTTAGCATTAAAAATTTAGAAAACCATATGAGTTAAATGAAAGTTGTTATCCACTATTTAGAAACTCAAAGTGGAGGACAATTTCCATCACAACCTAAGATAAACCCAAAGAATGTTAATTCAATAACCTTAAGGAGTGATTGGAAGCTTAAGGGTCTAAAGAGGACTACATAAAAGATAGCTAATGAAAAGGAAATTGAGAAGGAGCTTGAGAAGAAAGGGATACATCATCTAGTTCAAAGGTAAATTTTAAATCACCAAATATGGTTAACAATAACCCTCCATCTTTTCTTAGCAGATTAGCAAAGTTAAATAAGAAAGAAAAGGATAAGAAGATTTGAGAGACTTTTTGGAAGGTTAAAGCTAATGTACCACTGCTTACCACTGCTGAATGTGATTAAGCAATGGTACATTAAGGACCTAGCCATATTTAGCATCACATTTGCACAATGGCATATTTAGCATCACATGGTAAGGACCTAGGCATAGTTACCATCACACTTACACAATGCTAACTAGAGAATTAACAATTCAAGAGGTGAAAAGTTCCATATTCAACTTAAAACTAGATAAAGCACCAGGGTAAGATGATTTTAATGCAAGTTTTCACACTTGCACAATGCTAACTAGAGAAATAACAGTTGAAGAGGTAAAAAGTGCCCTATTTGACCTAAAGTCAGACAAAGCATCAGGATTAGATGGTTTTAATGCAACTTTTTCTAGTAGAATAAGGCTTAATAAGTGGTGGAGTAATTGACTAGGTGCAAGAGTTCTTTAGAAATAGTACAATGCTAAAAGAACTGGAAAAAAATCATTCTTATGCCTAATTATTAAGAAGCAAATCCCCAATATTTTGCAAGACTTTTAACCCATATCTTGTTGTAACACACTATACAAAATCATTAGGAAAATATTTGCAACTAGGCTTAAAAAGGATATAATCCCTTTGATTAATCATAGCAAGGGAGCATTCATTGGTGCAAGAGACATTAGACACAACCTTCTCCTAACATAGGAATTACTTAAAGATTAAAAACCAATCCATCTATTAGAAATTACTCTCTGAAAATAAATATATACAAAGCATTTGACACACTAGACTGGTAGCTCAATCTCAATTCCATAGAAGCATTTGGATTTCCCAAGCAATTCATGTCCTAGATGGAATCTTGTATCACAAATACCTCTTTCAATGCTCTGATTAATGGAGAACCTACATAACTTTTCTATGGTGCAATAGGAATTTGACAGGGAGACCCCCTATCCCTATACATTTTCACTTTTACAATGTAAGTTTTCTTCAGAATTCTTTAGAAACACATCAATACAATGGGGAACTTTACATACTGCTACAAATGCAAAGAATTTGACCTCTTCTCTTAATATTTGCAGATGATCTGTTTCTATTATATATTAATGACCCTAAATCACCCTCAACCATAATTTTTTGTTTACAAGTCTTTTCAAATATATTAGGACTAAACATCAACTAGGAAAAGAGAAAGATAGTCGTTTGAGCTGGAATCCTTGATGTCAATATTCTAGAACAAATCTCAAGGATGCAAAGATAAGATCTAAGATTTAAATACCTTGTATTACCTATTTTCACAAGGAAATCAAGAGCTGTGGACTGCCAACACTTGATTAAGATGGTTAAGAAAAGAGCAAATGCTTAGCAAAACAAGACTAGAAAGATCCAATTGGTAAAGTCAAATCTCTTAAACCTCCAAACTTATTGGTGCTCCCATCTGATGTTACTTAAAGGAGTTATCAAAGATATGGACAGGATCATAGGGAGATTTAAGTGACTAGAAATCTAAACAATTTCTATGGAGTCAAAAGTAAATAGACTGAAGTTTGTACCACTAAGCAAGATGGTAGATTGAGTATCACACCCCTCAAACTCAAAAATCAAATATTGATTACAAAGAAAATTTAGAAATGATGTATAGACAAATTTCTTTGGGTTAAATAGAAGAATTCACACTACTTTTCACAATGTTGCTTATGGAATCTTAGAGAAAATAAAAGACAATCACGGCCTTTCATTGAGATGTTAAGATCAAAAAGTTCTATATATCCTCTCATTAAAAATATTGTTAGAAATGGACTTAAGACTTGGCTATGGTACAATAAATGGTGTGATATCAATCCCCTATACCTGCTAGAAGAACTCAATCCACTCAAAGGAAGATTTCCACGGAACACCAAAGTGGTAGAAATAATCTCGATGATTCCCAGAACTGCAATCAAAGAGGTATGTCTTAAATTGCAAATATCTTACCAAACTACATGCCTGACACTATAGAGGAAGATATATCCATTTGGACTGGAAAAATCCTTGAGCTTCTCCAACAGATCCTACTTAGATTTGTTGAGACCACACTCCTTCCAGGTCCATTGGCATGAACTTATTTGGTCTAAAATTTTGGTACCTAAGGTTGCTAGCACCTCTTGGTTAGCAATTAAAAACAAGCTTTGAATAAAAAAATAGGATAAAAGCTCTTAATCCTCTATGTGTACTATGCAAACTTTAAACTAAAACAATACATCTATACTTTGAATGCCCTTATACATAATCTATTTAGTCTGCTTATAACATATAATGAAAATTCACTATAATGCAAGAAACTGGGATCAGATTATACAATCAGTGATCAAGTAGATTAAGAGGTTAGGTAATGATTTAATTATACTTAAGACTACATTCATTTGTTGCATCTACATTATTTGGAGAGAAAGGGACACTAGGATTTACAACATTTACAACGCTCAATTCAGCAGTAATGTAAAGAAGAAATGGATTTTATGATTACAATTAATACTGTAGCTAGCAATTCTTAGTAAGCCCTTTAAACACAGTTTTGTAACTATATCAAGTTACCAGCTTCTAAATTTGCAGCTGTTTATCTTGAACGAAAATATCTAAGATCCAGTAACCTTCGGCCCAGCCCGAATCCCATTCCCATCGGCTTTCCGATCTCCGCGGTGGTTCACCGCGAGACGTTAATTACTATAGCCGACTCCTTATCATTATAGAAACCGTAAGTAGCTGGTAACTACACTCCAGTGTTGTCAAATATGAGCAGTAAAATAACTAATCACTTTGCGTTCTAGTTTAGATAAACATCAACTATTGTAGTTGTCTCCAGTAACCAAGTATTTGCAATCTCTAGAGTGCTAAAAAGTCAGGAAACGACTATCAGTCAACAAAGCCTTTTCCCCCTCGTGCCCCACTACAATTTCACTGCCCGCAGTCAGAATCTACGAGGGGGTTTTTCCCATTCACTTGGGCGGCTTCTTCTTTCTTTTCGACTACAATGGTGACTTGCTGAGGAAATTGAAGGGAAAAATAAATCTACACGCGTGCAATAATGATACTATCAAGAAACTTGGCTCAACGCTTCGCTGTGATGTTGTTTATATGGGTCGCGACTTTACTTCGAGTTGGGTCGGTTCCTGTAGTCTGCGAACACAGTTTTTATGATGGTGCGAAGCTTTATAACTTCAGTTTGGCCTCTCGTCTTCCCACTTATCCTCACGGTGTGGTCAGCGAAGATGGGTACTCTCTTTTTCTCTCCTTCCCGATTTGTGTGCTTCTCATTTGTAATGTTTTCTTTCTCATTTGGCTTTTGTCCCGTAATATTTACAATGATTGAAGTGGAAAGATGTTTGTATTGTCCTTGTGTTCTTTCATTTGTTGATATTTCCGTTCAAGTCGACGTAAAACCTTAGAGTGAACCAATCACGACAACTGTTTTGAAATCTGATTCTACTTGTACTGAAAGATTAGTGCCACCGGCATTTGAAAAGTGGAGTTTTATTGTCTCTTCTTTCTGCTGAAAAGGGATATGTCAGTGATTGGGGATTCGGTAGGGGCAGTAACGGTTAAATTTCATAGTGCTAGGTTGATGGCTTTCCAACAGGATTCAGATATTTGGTTTAGATTGATTGAAAATACTTGTTCTGGCTTCTGCAAGTGAAAAGTAAAATAATAGAGAATCTCAGATTATAAAATCCAGCGTTCTTTGCTTACTGTTCTACCTCCTTAAACAAATTAGTATGAGATTATGATTCATCATATTCTGCATTCATTTGCCGTTTTTGTTACTGTAGGTTTTATCAGGTGGCTGCAAATAAGACTGTTCTCTGGTTTCAGGTTGGCTCCATCAGGTTACGCTTTCTTTCTTCATTTTTAGTAGTTTTTATGGTATATAGAGCCACTTTATTCCATGTCGTTGGAAGACTAAACTTCAATTGGCCTTTAGTCGTATCCTGTAAACTTCATACCATTCTTGTTGTGTTTACAACTGACTTGCAATCTATAAGCTGTCTTGCCTTTGAAAGCAATTCAAACTCATACACTGAAATTTATTAGCATTGTTTTTGAAAATGGTTAAAAAGGGATGCTGTGTAAAAACTGGGGCCTGCTATTACTTTGTATTTATGTACCTATGGATTTCATATGTGCGTGTATACAGTTGATTGACCTGAATTTTTCATATTTGACTTATGGAGCAGCTATGCGATGGAATGATTTTTAATCACCACCCTCCCAGATGTCTTGACTGCATGGTAAATAAGTCCGACCATCTTTTTCCTTTGACAAGCTATTATCGTCTAACAGATTGGAAGTGTCTGCATTGAAAAATCTAGACTGTATTTTCCTTGTTGAACCTGGGCTCTTCAGCTCTTCATTTAGTTTTAGGGGTATCATAGTCTACTGGTGAAAGAGTTCATTCAAGATAGATGTGGCACTTCCATATATCCTGTGATTTGCAGGGTTTTATGGTTTTTGCCTGTTCCACAAACCATTCTGTTGGTCAATGAGCGCATCAGCTCTTTTCCATGCTACTGAAATGATAGATTGTGCGTCCTGTCTGTCAAATGATAATTATGTCTTTGCTACAACAAGTTAAAAGTTGTGATGGTTGGTTGATTATCTGTTCCTGTAGGACTGCGGGGGCCCAGAACACTGTGGAATGGAATGTAGTGCACTAATGGGTGATAACATAGGAGGTAAGTGATCTATCGATTTTTTGTAATTTTGTCTCAGTTCCACTAAACTTATGAGATTCCATGATTCATGTAATCCTACGCCGTTTTTTTGGCATTTTTTTTGCACCCATTTTTTGTGTGGGAATTGTTTCCTTATAGATACAGATGTTTACATGTGTTCATTTTTTCTATCTATTAGACAAGCGCCTTAAGCTTTTGAGGTCAATAGATGGTTGGTGGCAGCTTGATGGATCATATTTGTTAGTTGGATGTGTATCGACATATAGACTCTGATTCCTTGGTGTTGGAAACAACTTATTATTATTTTTGGATGGGAACATTAGCATGCATGGTTTTTTATCCATGTCTGTCAGGATATGACTATCTCCTATGATTTACCACATTTAGGTCAAGAACCATCCTTTAAGAGTGACAGTTCCTCTTTGACACCAATGGAATCAACACTATCATGGATCTCGTGTCTTTTGCCACAACTAGGTCTGATGTTTGGAATGATCTAAACCCCTGATATGGCCAATCAGAACGAACTTCAGGAAAGAGGATGGAAAGCATATTTTATCAAGGTTATGGATTAGAAAGCGGAAGGGAATTCAGAAAACCTTTAGTTAGAAAAAGTAGTTAGCAAACCTGGAGAATGACAAGGATACTTCTTTAGGCTTCTGTCCCCTTAATTTATTCATTCATAAAGTAATTAAGCTGAATTTGAAATAGTTGTTTTGAGTGGGCTGTAACTTTCCTTATAGACTTCTATGAGATCTATGTTATGTTTTCAGGTTATGATGTTTGCAAAACTATTGGATATGCATCAAGTACAGTGATTAATGTCATTGGTAAGAACTTACTATTACTTTCTTTTCATTTGCTAACTGGTCTGAAGAATAGTCCTAGTTGAACCATGGATGAGCAGGCTACACGTAGTTTCTCCTGGTGATGCAGAATTCACTGTTCTGTAGGAGCTTGCTCTTGAATGTTTAGTGTGTCTATAAGTACTGATTTGGATCTTTTCAATGAGGAACATTGCAGAAAATAAAAATCCTAGTAAGGGAGTGGTTGTTAAGATGTCAAGGAAGGCCCCTGCAGGGAATTGTTCGCTCTCTGTTTTTGTCCTTTGTGATTCAAATGGAGTTCAGGTGAGAGTTTTTTCTTAAGTTGTCCTCGCCCTGCTTAGAGTGATCTAAAAAGCTTAAACTCTTTTTCTGAACCCAGTCACTTCATAGTTTGCCTCATGTCTTTATTCATGTTTCACAGGGGCCACTCTCACTGGAGAAATTAGGGACCTGTGATTATGTGAGTCTCTGAAATTCAATTTTACATGGAAATTGATTCAAATGGATGTGCTTTCTTCTCAGTCCTTCTTTCTTATTGGATAAACATTTTTGATTGAAATGTTAAAGAAGTTATTGAGTTCTACATTTTAATATTTCGGGCTTGTTTGTCTGACAGGCCACAGTACTGAAGCATCCTTCTGGTTGTCCTACAATCATTTCTGTACATGGGACAGGATGGGGCTGGTTCAGTATCTTAATCCTTATGTGAGTCACCTATTTGTGTATCTCTATTTTTTCCTTGTTATAGATCGCATCAATCAAGTCATGATTTCATGGTTTTGAAGTCAGCTTGCATGACTAATCACTTGCTTTTGCAGTATCTTATGTCTTTTTGGAGCATATCTGTTGGTGGGAACAGTCTACCGGTGTTTCTTCCTTGGAATACGCGGGTGGGATGTATGTTTCCTCTCTCTGGCCCTTTAACTCATAGTTTGAACTGTTTGATGTGGAATTATGAATTTTTTCGATTTTTCATTTACGCAATCAATTCTCTGATTATTTGATAATATTGAACTGTAGATCCATATCGTTTGTCACTTGGCATAGAAATTCCTTTCTGTGGAATCTTGGTGATCTTCCTAAAATGTTTGATTCATAATATGTTTGCTGCATGTTCCTGATTCTGATTAGCTATCAAACTTATGGAACAATGTTCTGGCATAGATGGCATCACGGAGAAAATACCTCCTTTTTTATGATTGTAATCACAGGTCTGGTAGAGATATTAACATGCATAATTTAGTATATTATAATTTTCTTTTTATTCTTTTTATACAAACTGTTCAAAGTAATACCTATCTGTTAAGTGTCGAGTACTTAGAAATGTGATAGACCAAAGGTAACTCAATTCTATGTTAGGAGAAATAAAAAGAAGGCAGAGGAGTAATAGTGCAGAGGGGTAGTCTGGGCTATTAGCTTTCTATATTCAGTTAGCTAGTAGTGCTGACAACCAATCATCAGGTTGTCAGCTAACCGAATCTGTTAGTAGCTACAGATTCTCAGTATAAATAATACATAGGAAGGAAGAGAGAGAGTATATTAAAGTGTCATTATGTATGAGCCTTAGGCTGGAGGTACTAGACCTCGAAAACCAGTATATCAATTGTATTCTTTCTAAGAATCAATACCAGAATATACATTTTCCATACCTGGCTTTTGGGATCCTATCAAAATGTTGATGGATTCGCAAATAGTACATTGACTTTGTTGAATGATATTCCTGATTACAAGTAAAACTAGCCATGAATGAGACCCTTGGTGGTGCTCGACTGTCTTTGTGAACTTTAAATAATGACGGCTCTTCGTTCTTTCAGATAATACCAAACTTGGAATTTTGGGGCGGAGTACCTCAGAGAATACAGGTATTCCAATTATAATTTTCCCATATACCTAGTTGTTAAAAGTTATAGCAATCCACTTACTAATGTCATATTTTCTCAGAGTTCTTTTGCATCGTTGGTGAGGAAAGTTAGAAGATCTTCTGAAGGACATCGAAGTTCCTATTCTGCTGTCAATTTTTGAGCAAGTTAAAAGCAGAAGCTCATATTTGCATGCAAATCAGTACCGAGACGTCAGAGTTCTGAGCTGTGCAATTTCCAGGCAAGTGGCGGGTGGTATAATCTCAATTGTCTTATCAAATTAGGCTTGAAATCTACAAAATTATTTGCAAAACTACTCTTTCGTTTACATATTTACAGCCTTTTTCCACATTTTTGGTTGATTTCTTTCTTCTGTGATCACATTCTATTCATTTTAATATATTTAGATGGTGACAAGCTTGCATACCCTCATTTAATAGTTTTTTCTGTGCAGAGTTCGATGCCTTAACCATTTCTTTTTTTAGCATTCTTTCTCGTTCTTGAATCTTCATTTACATACTGTTCTTTGGGAAGTTGCCTTCTCCCATGATCTTCTTTTCTTAATCCCATCCCCAAGACAATTTCTATCTGAAATTTCTCTCCTTTCCCTCTCTCGTCTTAAACCAAACATGTGGATTTTAGGCTACTGTTAAACGGACATGTATACATGGCAAGGTCCAGGCCTGACCTGGAGTCTAGGTTTTAGACCAAAATTATCAGATTTTGGGCTGAGCTGGGCTTTACCTTTCAAGTTTAATCAATTTGAAATTTATCAGTTTAACTTCGAACCGAATTTGACGCTTAATTGTCGTCTATACTCAGGACATAAGCCATGCATGATATCTGCCATTTCGAAGAAACCACAGATGCAGGTTATGAACTTCACTAAGCGAAGCCAACTGTGTTCGAGTTTGATAGAGTAAATGATATATAATGTAAGAACGAAATATAAAGGCGTTCCAACCTACCAACCAAAAGATCAATTAAGAAAAAAGAATATAAAGGGAAGAGGTTTGCCTACTGAGGTGAGAAGGGCACATGTTACCTTATAAGCTCCAATAGCAGCTCTAGTCGTCCGTTTTCTTGTCCCAGAATCTGCTACCAGTAGTTATGGTTAGTTTGGGAAGAGGACGTTGCTTTGATAACAAACTACAAGGTGAAGGAGCCGTTGGTTGTTGAGAAGAGGAAAGCTTAGCATAGCAGCTGACAGTTATAGGCGGTTAAGAAAGTCTAGTTGATAGAGACACACAAACAACCTCTGATGTTTGTACCAAGCAATTGAATTAACAGAACTTGGAGACCATTTTTCTCGAATGGTGAAAGCCACTTCCAACTAAAACAAGCCAATTATCCAACTATGACCTCTAAAGTTTCTACCGCAATTGTCACTGTCATATTATTATGATGTTGAACAGAACTCTAGAAGAGGGTTTTCACTTCTAACTGATGCTGAGTGACAAGCTGAAGCTATGCCTCTATAATTATAATTGGTATGAACAACAATAGAAAAACCATTGAAGCATTATGCTATTCTAGATAATAAAGAACTCAACTATATTACAATTATATGTTGTGAAGTACAAGTCAACCACTCCTCAAATCAAAATGTTTCTAGAGTAACTTGAAGGATTTTGGGGTTCCAGATTTACCTCCTCTAGGCTCTTGGGGTGGGGTTATAGAGGATTAGGATTTAGTCTGACTAAGCCAAGATACCTAATGTAAAAATAAAAAAAAATGTTTCTAGAGCCTGTAGTGCGACCCACGGCTCTCACTTATTCCTTCGTGATTTAGATAACAGAAATTTGAAAGTTTCCTGTATCCCATTCCCAGCGGTTCCACCACATGAAGAAAAGAAAGGCATGCGACAGCCACTTGAAGCCGAAATGTCACCAAATTTTCACCTAAACCTTTTATATAAAGAAGACCAGATTCTTCACCTTCTCTCAGAATCATGATTGATGAATCCCAGGGCGTAGGTGAGTTGATAAGGGGCTCTCCTGACTTAAGTGAAATTGCGGGTTTGAACCTCCCTCATATATGCAACCATTTAAAACTTGGGGTCAGAACTTTGCCTCCCGCAAATGACCTATCTGGCTCGAGTAGGAATTAATCTAGGTGTGGATAGCTTAAAGGTATCTTCTGATAGTTGAAACTTACCTAGGATATCTCGTGGGAAACCAAAAAAAAGAATCATGATTGATGTTGATGTATTCTCATGCATAAAAAGATATTAAATTTTGTATAAAGACCGGAGTTGTAATATTGTATTGTATTAAATCTCATATCCTATTAATATTGAATTTAGTTTTTATTATGATAATAATTAAAAATATATATTTGATGGTTTTTATCTTTGTAAATTCTAATTTACAAATATTTGGAATTTGGGACAATATAATTTATTTCAATGTCTATTATACGGTACATGTAATGCTGATAGGCAAACATTGAGCACACCCTTTGCTTCTAAGGTAAGTCTCAGATATCTTCCTACTCAATCATATGCCGTACCCTACCCTGCATTTATTCATCGTTGCCTCATCTTCGTTCCAAGATTGTTTCTTTTCACTCTATCGATGTACCATCAATACAAGATACTCCAACTAAAAACCAGTTTCAATAATTTCAAGTTGCAGTTGAGTTGGTAAGGAATTCTCCAGACTTAAGTGAAGTCGTATGTTCGAACCATCTTTATATATGTAGTTGTTTAAAATTTGGGGCCAAAATTTTGCCTTTAACAAGGGACTTACTCAGCTCGAGCAGGGATTAGTATGAGAATGAATGGACACCTCGTGGATTAAAAAAAAAAAAAACAGATTCAATACGTGGAAACCAGAATTCTCTTTTTAAACTAAATTTGGTTAACCTTCTAAATTGATGGAAGGGAAACAATTCCTAACTGCTAATTGTTCCTTAAAAACCACACTACTTATGCTCCATCCAGTACATTAGTGAAGAAAGACAAGTAAAAGATAAAATCAAAATCAAACCATTGGACTCTCCACCTGTTATTTCTGATGGTGATGGAGGCATTTGGCAAAACAAGTACCCAACAACTCTCGGCATATATAAATGTGGAGGTGGAGATGATCATAATCTTCCATCATTAAGTTAGTAAATAAACTGCAATGCGGTCATAGATACAGGTCTGATTGTACAACACAAAATCAAACCGTGGGGTATGTTTTTTCTTTTGCTTGCACGCCTTTTTTTTTTTTCCACCCTCCGACCTAAATAACATCTATATCTACTCAACACCTACGTAACAGCTTCAAGGAGCTCTTAAGATTTAACGTGCAATCAGTCATCCTATTGGCACAATCTAAACGAAAATATGAAGCCACCACTGTCAGCCTCGTCCTCAATCCTGATGAGAAAGGCTCGTCTTTCTCCATATATCTTCGGTCTATTAGCCTTCATTATCTTCGTTGCCATCCTCTATTGGGAAGACTTCATGTGCCTCCTTGGTGACCTAGATCCCGACGTTGTAGAAGTACCCTCAAGAGCCGGTGAGTTGACCACATAAATCTAATAAATGATAGTTTTACTTTACACATATTTACCATAGTTTTGATATGTTTGAACAGTTATGATTCAAAAATTTTGCGATTCAGTGAGTTGGGTTTTGTTTTGGGGTGGTTAGAGAAGAAGTGGGAGAAACTGCCATTTTCAATAGGGAGGACACCGGAAGGTTGCGACGTGTTCACTGGAAAGTGGGTGAGGGATGAGTTGACTCGGCCGCTTTACGACGAGTCGGAGTGTCCGTACATACAGCCACAGTTGACTTGTCAGAAGCATGGCAAGCCTGATAAGGACTATCAGTTTTGGAGATGGCAACCCCATGGTTGTGATCTTCCCAGGTAAGTCCTTACACTGAGTATACTGGATATTATCAGAAATGTGTTATTCGTTGGTAGCTTGCTAGTTATTTACGGCAGTCTCTTTCATTTCCGCAAAAACTCAGTTATGTGACGCAGAAGAACACGAGAGAAGAAGCACTTTTGATTGATATACTTCCTATTTCAATTGATGAATTAAATACTAGATAGGAAAATTGTAAATTTTTGCTCGCAGTTTCAATGCCTCGTTGATGCTGGAGACACTGAGACACAAGAGAATGATGTTTGTGGGTGATTCATTGAACCGTGGCCAATATGTCTCAATGATCTGTCTTCTCCATAGACTAATCCCCAAAGGAGCCAAGTCCATGGAGACCTTCGATTCATTAACGGTCTTCACTGCCAAGGTTTGTAGCCATAGTAATGTTTATGACTTAAGCTTTCATTTCTTTCAATTAACTGAACCGAAAAGTTTGGTTAATTTTACTCTGAAATTTTTCATTCTACTTCGAGTGTAGGATTACAATGCGACGATAGAGTTCTACTGGGCACCATTTCTTCTTGAATCAAATTCAGATAACGCCATTGTTCATAGGGTATCGGATAGGATAGTAAGGAAAGGTTCAATTAACAAGCACGGACGGCATTGGAAAGGCGTTGACATTTTGGTGTTTAACACCTACGTGTGGTGGATGACTGGAATCGACATGAAGATCTTGTAACTTCCTTTCTTTTTCCAACAAATATTCAGTTCTTAACTTGAAAAGATGGATTATCCAAGGCCAAAACTGAGATATATTTGTTTGTCATAATGTGCAGGCAAGGGTCTTTTGAAGATGAAGTGAAAGATATTGTGGAGGTGACGACTGAGGACGCTTATCGTATGGCAATGAAAAGCATGTTGAGATGGGCGAGAAAAAATATGAATCCCAAGAAGACAAGGGTCTTCTTCACCAGCATGTCACCTACGCATGACAGGTAAGTGTATTTTTGCTTCTTTTTCATTTACAAAGTTCTGATTCTGGATAAAACGAAATTCTGCAGGAGCATAGATTGGGGAGGGAAACCAGGGCTAAATTGCTATAACGAAACCACAATGATTGATAACTCTACGTATTGGGGATCAGATACTAGAAAAAGCATAATGCAAGTAATTGGGGAAGTATTCAGCAAATCCAAATACCCAATCTCCTTTCTAAATATAACCCAACTTTCGAGCTACCGCAGAGATGCTCATACGTCAATCTACAAGAAGCAATGGAATCCACCGACTCCTGAGCAGCTTGCCAATCCTGCTAGCTATGCGGATTGCGTCCATTGGTGTTTGCCTGGTGTCCAGGATACTTGGAATGAACTCCTATTTACCAAGTTGTTTTATCCTTAAGTAATATATGCTCACAAGAGCTGGATCCTGATTTTTCACCATCTATTGATTCCATGGTTTCTTGATTGGTTCTCTTTTTCACTTGCTTTTCCTTGGTTAGGTAACATGGGAGTGGGGAAGAAAATGAAAGTGTAAAAACGTTTAAAACAGTTCACCAGAAAATTGAATCAAATCGTTGAGGAAGTCAGTGATAATCTCAAATCCACTCGGGAGTCAGGACCTTTGGTTTTGCTCAGCTGCTCAGCAAGTCAAACAGTAAATGTGTTGTCTGAAACTTGGGAATCTGAATTTGTTTATCGCAAAAAGTTAAGGCACACTGAGGCTCGTAATCGCCCGGCTTAAAGATTACAATTTAAAACTTTAGAACCTCGTCCCCAAACTCCCGTGTTTAAGTTCTTTTAATTGCTTTTACTTCAATTGCTACTTTCTAACAAAATGACATAGGAATAATTAAATTTAGAAACATGCCAATTTCAATTATAAATTTGCAAATTTTTCACATATATTTATGGATTTTTCGATCTAATTGGAAAGAATGTACTAATTTCAATTGGATGCAAACAAAATTTAGTTTTCCTATTATAATTATACCAAAATTTTAATTTTATATGTCCGTCCAAAGTTCAAAGGCCTATTCTCAAAAGTTCTTAAACTCAAAATTTAACATACTAGTCTAAAATTTATAGCGTAAAAATTGATACAAAATGGAAAATACCTTATGTCTTATGAGAGCTGGCTATTCGTGGAATGTTAAAATGTTTAAAATATTTGGTTGTTGATTATACAAAGTAAGTGTAAATATATCAATTATGATATAAAAAAAATAGTTATTCACTCCATCTCAATAAAAGATGTACATATAGTTGTTGAAGCTCAAAGGTGGGAACTGCGGCTTTCTTTCTTACAGCTTAAATTTAGAATAATCTACTTGTGTATTTTAATGTTGTCATTTATTATATGTAGGTGTTTATCTATTATCCAATAAGTAAGGGCATTATAGCTAGAAACCATTATCCAATAAGCAAGGGCATTAGTGACATATCTAGAAACCATTTTCACTCCTTCCGATTAATATTGTTTTCTTGAAGTAAACGAAGATTAATGATATATCAAGAAACATCTCCAATTAGTGAGAGAAAATCTTGTTATTGAGAGAAAATATTGAGAGATAAAAGGGGACAGGTTTTCGTGGCTTTTTCGCAAGGACCTTGTGGGGGTGTTCTACGCTGTGAGTACGGCCACTGTGTTGAGGGGCTATGGAGTCCTTAGACCGAGCGGGTCATCCAATGAAGAAAGGTAGGACACGTAAACGAAAGAAGAGCTGTCCCAACCCAAGCAATCTTAAATTGCGGCAGTTACCAGGGGCCATGCAGAGGGGAATGCAACGACGCATCAGGGTTGGCCCGACGAGGAGCCCGTTGAAGTTGCCGAGGGAGACATCACCCCAGTCTTTGGGGAGCAAGGAGGCAGCATCCTTCTCTCCCAAAACTTCAAAGACAAGTTGGGACGCCGCGTGGGTTTTGCTATTCTTCGTAACCGGTTTCAGATGCAGTGGAAGCTGCGTGGAAAGATGAAGATGGTACACCTAGATAACGAGTTTTTTCTCGTCAAGTTTTAAGAGGAAGGCAACTACTTCCGGGTCCTCACTGAGGGGCTTTGGGTGGTCTTCGGATAGGTCATGTAACATCCCATCACCGATGAGAAGGGTAAATTAGTAAATTGGGACGGGTTAGGATTTTATATTGCATATTTTTGATATGTTCATACTTTTGGCCTCTAATTTTAGAGGAATGATATATTTTGCACATGCACTTATATGTACATGCATTCATGACATTTCCTAGCATTTATGTGTGAATTTGAATTGTTTGTGAATATAGTATGTTTTATGGATTTTGAGATTATTGTGTTTGAAAATTTGGATTGGAACTGTTTTAGAGTGATTGTCAGTTGATAGTGGCCCTTAGGAATTTTTTTTGAAAATTTTGAGAGTAAATGTCCAGACCGAAAATTTTCTAAGTGATGGACTGATTGACTATATAGTGTTGGAATAATTGTCCGATGGCGATGGGAAAAATAGATACATGATTTTAGGAATAAAAATGTGCAACCATTGAAATTTGGAGATAACCTAGACTAGAAATGAATTTTGAAAAGTGAAAAGAAAAAGGAACTTGGAAAAAGGTATTTGAGGAAAAGAAGAGTAGTATGTCTTGAGCCCTAGGTGTAAAATTATTAAGAGAGCTACCCCTAATACCTTAAGTTTTCGGTGGTTCTAAGAAGAAAATCACTTTAAGAGCTACTTGTCTCCTCCATCCTAGGGCATGTTATTTTCTTCCATCGATTGATCCTCCTCCATACATGATTTCTTGTGGTTCACTTGCTTGCTCCTTCCTTGTTTTTAAGACCAACCTTAATCCTTGAAAAGATAAAGATTGTTGAGGTTTCGAGAGAGAGCCGTAGGTGTTAAAGAGGTTAGAGAAGTTTCGGGATTTTTGAAGAGTGGAAGCTTGATTTGGTAAGTAAATGGCTTGTATGTTGTTTATTGTTAATTGAAATGCATTTATGATGTTTAATGAGAAAGATTGGGGTAGTTGTGTTGAGTTATGACTGATTTTAGAGAGAAAAATGTGAAAAAATGGTCAGAGAAGAGGAACAGAAACTTGCACGTCGCGACGAGCGGTTAATTACTCATCGCGACGAGCGTGTTTAGACGCCGCGACGAGCGACCTTGTGTCGCCGCGGCGAGGTTGATTTTCTGAACTGATTTATTTTATTTTTTGGGTCATAACTAATGATGTAGACCTCTAATTGAAGTGATTTTTAATTCATTATAAACTAGAGAAAGAGGTCTACAATTGAGGTGAAGAAAGAAAGTTTGAATTCAATTTAGTAAGATCTCAAATATTGAATGAAAGTTGAGGATAGGTTTCTATTTCAACCTAAGGGTTGTTTCATGATAATTGGAGTTTAATTGTGAGACTTCTGAAATAAATTCAATGCTTTTGGAGTCTACAATGGGTGAACTTGATCTAATTCAAGATGACATTGGTTTTGAGGTTTTTCTTGGGAATATTTTAGTGTCTATGATATGGTAAATTGGACTGAATTTTAGAAATGAAACTTGTGGAGTTTCCAGGATATTATATTGGAATCAAATGAGTCATATTTGATTAATTGGGTGAAAAGTTAGGTTTTGTCATACGAAAAAGGAAATGGAGGAATAGTACCGAGAATGTCACGAACATGCATCGTACATCTTTTATTTGCGACATGTGCATCATTAAATCTTTCTGATTGTGCATTTAGTAATGGGTGATCATTTGACTATTATAGAGACACAGTTGGAACATCGTTCCATGGATATTGCTGGGACTTCCAGGCAGTAGCTCGGAAGTTACAGGTGAGTAACCTAGTTGGTTCCTCAATCATTGATTGTTTAAATTTCTGCAATTATAGTTATGTGAAGAATAATGGTGGGTATGCGTGAATTGTTTATGACTGAAATTCCGAACCGAAGGTCCAAGGGGTTGTGAGTTTTGACATTGAAGTGTTAATTGCCTGAAAAAGTGAAACTTTCATGCTTTCAATGTGATAATTTGTGACTGTGAGTTAATGTGAATAATTGAGAATGATTTGTTTGATTTCGATAAATTGAGTTTGATTGCAATGTGTTATTATACAATTGCAATAAATGAATTCTATGCATGATCAATCGATAACAGTTATAACTGGAGCTGCCACCGAGAGCTACATGCTCAACGATTAATGCGCCCGTAAAGGGACAACTCAGAGCTACATGCTCAACGATTAATGCGCCCGTAAAGGGACAGCTCAGAGCTACATGCTCAACGTTTAATGTGCCCGAAAAGGGATAGTTCAGAGCTACAAGCTCAATATCTAATGCGCCCATTTTGGGACAGTTTAGAACCTCAGGCTCATTGATTATTGCGCCCAGATTGGGACAGTACAGGCGCTCAGTCACAACACTGAAATAAAATGGGAAAATGTCATGTATTCATTTATTATGCATTTGATTGAATTTTGTATTGGGAAAGAGGCAAAATGCCTTGCATTTATGTGATAACTATTATGTGATCTTTCTGAATATGCTATTTTGTAATAATATGTAAATTGCTATGTGATATTCTGAATGTGCTATTGTCATAATCTGTACATTACTTGCGTAATGCATGAATTGAGTGAACCATCGATGATGGTTCCTCATTGAGTTCGCAAACTCACCCAAAATTGCAAATTATTTTTCAGGATTGAGAAAGTAGACTCCTAGCTCCAGAGAGACTTTTCCTGCCGTGTAGATCGTGTTGGCAAGAGAAGTCATGGATCACAGGTCGGTCAGCTGGGATTTTTAGGGATGACCTAGTTAGGCTCTTGTTTTAGCCTTCTTTTGAGTAATGTATATAGACAGTGGAAAACTAATAGATTTGTAACTTTCTGTTTTGATGAAATGACATGAGAAAGTATTTTGGTTTCAATTTATATTATGGTTTCAATTTATATTATGGTTTTATGATTACGATGCCATGAGAGTAATGTAGTGACTGTACGTAGTTCTCCCTTATTGTAGGATATGTATCGGAATGGCCTACGGGCATTCTGGTGTATACCCTACGGTAAGGGGGCACTACATCATCCGATGATAGTAGATGAAGTGTGCGACAAAATCTTGGGCACTATATCAGATTATGTTGTTGGTATGGGAATTGGGCCTCGATCACAAAGGAAGACTTCAGTCAGAAAGAGACTTCGAGACGAATTAGAGGAGTCGAAGAAGGTTAATGAGGGTTTACATTCTAAAGTCGATGAATTGTCCAAAAATTTAAAGAAATGCAGGATCAATTAATTACTGAAGTCGAACAACAAAAGAAGGTCTTAGATGTGACGCCCTACTATCCCCTGGGAGGATACGGGGGTGCCACGTAGACAACCAAAGCATACATGCATACAGAACCGAAACAAAACCAAACATACGAAACATTCATCATGCAATCTTAATAGCTCCAAGCAGAAACAATTCGAAGAAAGCATACATCATAAAATACTGAGCTTAATTACAACTTATTCCAAACCAGAACCAACCAAAATTAAGGTTATTACAAACCTTCAAATAAATCCAAAATCATATACATCAAAGACATGCCAAAAACAAACTCCAAAAATACAATTTTAACAAAACAAGACTCAGACTCCATTGGCCATTGCAGTTGACTAGTCCCAGTCCTTATGTCCTTCTCTTTGAATGTACATGGGGAAAATCCGCCATGCTAAGTATATAGCTTAGTGAGTAATAACTAATCTATGCACAAACTAACAACTAATTATACATAATCATGATATATTAGAAGCATGCATTAACAGTTTATCGAAACAAACAATTCAAACATATAATATTGGATCTCAAATGGATTGTGCAGAAAATAAAACTGAGGCTCAGAAAAGGGTATAAACCCTTCATAATCAGAACACAATTTCTTGTTTATATCAAAATCAAACAGAAATCAGAATACAAAATCATATGACTGTTAAATTCATTTACAGAAGTGGGTAACAGGACATATATAAGAGATACCATAATTGGTATTAGCAGGAGAGACATATGTCTCGATATCAGGAGACATCGAAGTTTTAATACAGGAGACACCGAAGTGTCAATATAAGAGACGTCGAGGTGTCAATAATAGGAGAAGCTGCAAACTCTTCTAGGCATGCCTATTTACCCATGACTAGGACTTGACAGTTTAAAACTAAACAAATTCATTTCATGTTCAACATAATTAGCCAATCATTGCTTTCATGCCAAAAATTCATCATATCAATCTGACAACTTCACAAATCACAATGGATCAAAGGCAGTAGAAAATAAGACGATCAGAGCAAAACTATCAAATTTGACCATCTAAATTACTTACACAAAATGCCGTCTAAGATTATTTACAAAAGCTCCCTTATTGTTTATTACCTCAAAGTCCCGGTAATATCTGGAATTGGTCGCTCTAAGTGTTCCTCTAAAACATTCAATACAAACATATATTACTATTGTGCACAATTATGAATTCAATTATGCATACTCATGTATATTGAATATGTATGATGCATGTTCATGACAAAAATCCAGGTTTCTAAAACCTAATTTTCTCATATTATCATTCATGTGAAACCAACCCCAATTCCTCAACCCAGATTTTTTTAATGCTCAACTTTTGAGTCCACCTTGCTCAATTATTCTCATCAAGTAGTTGAGGTAATTAGGTAATACTTCCTTCTAGAAAATTTTCCCTTTTTGTCTTAGGTTTCCAATGATACTAAGTTCGTCTAATTTGGTTTAGTATACTAAAAGTTACACTCAAAAGATTTCAGGCTGTTCTTGAGCTTCATCAAAATTCGTATCTCAACTTCCAATCAAATTATGAAATTCTTAGAGGCAGACTTAGAATTTAATCCCTTCAAACAATTGCTATCCTTGTGTCTCTAGTTTACTCCAAATAAAAAACCACTCCATTCAGATAACTACAAAGAAGGTTATGCCTAAAATATCAAAGTATATTTAAGCTGTCAGGAAACTTCATCGCGACGAGCCAAAAGTTCATCGTGGCAAACTTTCCAAATAATAGAATTCTTCGACCTTTTCTTAAAAGTTTGCCGAGGCGAACTTTCACAAAATTAAAATCCTCCAAGTTGGCCACGACAAACTTCACTACATTTTGGTCAGCTTCTTCCTCTCTCAACTGTAACTTTTCCAGAAACTCAATCTCGTAACAATTAACTCCAATACTTGCAACAATTCCTCTAACTCATTTTTTTAACTCATCAGTACAAGGACACAAGATTCAAGATTAAAACATGAACATTCAAACACACTCACGGAGATCAGTTGTTCATCAATTTTCTGCATATATGTTTCTGCTATGGTCTACTTCATTAAGTTTCCCTTTTTAAGCTACATGCAATTGGTATTACACGTTTAGTACCTTTCCACTGTACAATATTATCAACTTATCTCATCATCACATTCATTGAAACTACTCAACTTACAAAACTCATGCATGTCCTTATTTCCAGTATGCAAAACATTAACAAAAGCATCCACAGAACTTAGAAACTTAAAACTTCACTTACGTTGTTTCTCCAACAAGATCCCAGCTTTGATAGTGAAGAACAAGGCTTTGTTGGGGACAAAGCAAAACTGAAAGAAAATAAAGAGCTACAACGTTTTTGGCCTTACACACTTGTGATATGTGTTTTATTAACCCATTGACACATGGCCTTATCGCAAGTGGGCCATTTGTCTTTCATATATAGGTGTTACATGGCAAACTACCATGGGTCTATTTTCTTAATCTCCCAAAATACCTCAAAAATTTTCAAAAAATTCCAAAGTAATACCAATAATCTCCAAATAAATTTTTATCGCTAATAAACTATAATTTTCACCTTAATCAAAATTTTAAAACTAATTACACACGGAATGTCATGAATGCATACACAAAAATTGTATGTAAC
>JANIHY010000208.1:38841445-38856329 GCA_027479065.1 Erythroxylum brevipes
AAGAAATAAAAATTAAAACCAAAAATTAAAATTATTTTAAAAACTCAGCATAAAAGAAAAGTGCAGTAAAACATTTAAAAACTATTAATAAAATGAGGTATTGATAAAAAGAAAAAAGGCGTTCTATTTACCAAAAAAAGAAAAAGAAAAAAGGCGTTCTAATTTTCCATTCTGTTTCCCCTGTTGTTATCGAAGGGAAAAACCAAAAGCCTTTGAATCCTTTTCAATTTACCTGTCTTTTGAAACTTTCCGCATTCCTTTTCGTCTTTTTGTTTGTTTTTATTGAAAGAAGTCAAAAGGAGCTATTTTTCTCGTTATATGTGGAGCGCTGGAGAGCCTGCGGATTCGTACTACCAGGTCCGGCCTGAGTGCACGAATGTTCCCAAAACCAGATTCAAAATCAAGGTGTGGATTTCTTGGTGAAAGTTTGCATCATTTTTCGCGGAATAAAAATTCTCTCAATTTGGATCTATGTTTTGTAATTTGATGGATAATTTGGAGCACCCATTTGGATATTTTTGGAAATCAATGTTATTTTTGTTGTTGTTGTTTTGAGCATCGTCTTATTGTAAATAAAAACTTATGTTTAATATTTAGATTAACATTTCAAATGAACTTGTTCCTTGTCGAATGCCAACTCTTCTCATTGGGATCATTGCAAAAGGTTTTCATTTCTGCATTTTGATTGAAGTTGTGACCGAAGAGTTGAAAATTTTATATGTGCCTGTACTGTATAGCAATCAGTTGGGCCTAGTTAATTTAGAACAAGGAAAGTTGAGATAAATTTATTTAAGACTGCACTTACGACCAGGCTTCATCTTCTTTAGCATTAGTGTTAACTATGAGATTAGGCCAATAGAGTATAAAAGAGAGAAAGAAAGTTTCTCCTTTTCTCTAGGACATGGGGACTTTAGACACCCAGCTCACACCGTCATTGGAACGTTAATCATCAGACAACTGTATGCTCTTTATTCTTGAATAAACCTTCATGGGATTGCATGTTGATGGAATAACTGCAGCCTCCTCTCTTAACAATGTGCTACTACAGGCTGGGAAAACTCTAAGTGTAAGAAAATGGCAGTCTTCATTTAGTCCAGAGGGATACCTGGACATAGGCAAGACCCTGGGTCGAATCCAACGTGGGGTAAGTGCATCTCCTAGATCCAGATCATTCAACCAATCTGAAAGATGAATTCTCAGTTTTCCTTTTCCCATTTCTTATGTTGTTTCATTCTATCCTTGGTTATGTGTTCATTTAGGGGATCCATCCATCAATTAGAGGAGAAGTCTGGGAGTTTTTGCTTGGTTGTTATGAGCTTAAGAGTACATTTGATGAAAGAGAACAGATACGTCAGCATAGAAGGTAGCTGGCTTCAAATGCTTTACATTTCATCAATGAGATCTTGCTGATAAAAGATGGAGAAAGACAAAAATATTCTTATGGCTTCACATTTATAACGTCTATACAAGCATGATTACTTAAAATATTTTCATTGGACCCTGTACTTTTGGATTTGAGAATGTAGAATGGCTAATTGTCCATCGGCATATACTTCAGGAAAATTACTAACATATATTTTCTTCTTGAAGTTGAGTTATCTTGATGTTAAGAAAGATATTTGTGTTATGCTTACTTGAAAAATGAAACATTAAAGCATTTGATGACTTCTTTCATTTTAGAAGACATTTGAAATTTGACACGATGTTACAACATCAGGGTTCAGTATGCTAGGTGGAAGGACGAATGCCGCCAAATATTTCCTGTTGTTGGAAGTGGCAGGTTTATTACAGCACCGGTAATTACTCAGGATGGCCAGCCTATTCATGAGCCATTGGTAGTTTTAGAAACAAATCAAGAAAAGGGCCCAGCTTTCTCCATGGATGGTGATACTGCTAATGTCATAAATCAGTCAAGTATAAACACTTCCAGTTCAGAAATGGTTAAAGAGCTTACTAGTCATGGTCCTTTGGACAAAAAAGTAATTCAGTGGATGCTAGCCCTACATCAAATAGGTGTGAAATGTTGATAATATCTCAATTTTTTCTTTGCCTGGTATATCTATAATAACGCATAATTTATTTGCGAAAGCATTTTATTTCCTTCATACACCAGCTATTATCAATCAATATGGATGATTTCTGATTCATTTCTACATTTCCTCTTGTTACACTAGTTTTGGCTAATTCATTTCTTTGTAATGTAACTTCTCTGCCTTTATTTCTCTCTCTTTATGATTAGAAACTTTTTGTGTTAGAAAGGTTGTGGTTTTATTATTAGATGAACTCACTGAGATATAATTGCTTTTCTGAAGTTGTGTACCTGCACATCATGGCTTTTTAAGACTTCTCTTTAGTGGCTATAATAGCATCATTGTAATGAAATATCATTTAATTTCTCTTTTTAATGATATTTTCCTGGATTGTTAATTATGGTAGGACTTGATGTCATTCGCACGGACAGGACATTGGTGTTTTATGAAAAGCAAGAACATTTGTCAAAACTTTGGGATATTCTAGCTGTTTATGCTTGGGTTGATACCGATGTTGGCTATTGTCAAGGTAAATAGTTAAACTAACATGCTTTGTTTTAGAGATGATTAATGACAGATACTTTTGTTTTTAAACCTTCAGGTTTCTCAATTTCATATAACATTTTTCATTTAGCTCGAGATTTGGTTAAGCAGTATGGTTCTGTACTTGATTCTGCTTATATAAATAAATGGCATTCTTCATAAAATAACTTACATAAGGTAATAGATAATATCATAGTACTTTAAAAAAATACATTGGCATCTTTAGTTGTTCCATTATGGTACTGGGACAACTGCTACTGAACTCTTATGCTTACTCTTGTTTTTCTGGGTAAAGGTACTACATTATCAATGAGTACTACATTATCAATGAGTATGTGAATATCATCGAAGACTGATAAGGTGGATAAATTTTTAAGATTCAATTATCTTATTTGACAGAAAGCCATATATATTATTACATAGATAACTGAGCAACTGTGATCACTTGGCTGCAAGAAAATTTAAAACCTTATTTGGTAGTTTATTTGTTTTGGGTTTGCTTACTTTTCTAGTATCTCCTCATTATGCACTTTGATTTGTTTTGTAGAATCACAAGTTCCTTCTGCTTGAAATTCTTGGGCCTTCTGTTACATCCTAAACTGAGATATACAATTTTCTTTGTCAGGGAGAAATCGTTATGTGTTATTGTTTATTCCGGAACTGAATAAAAGGAAAACGATGCCCTTTCCCTCAAACATCTTGTTGGCTTATGCCTACAAGCATTATAAATCACCGCAATTTTACATTTTTTCTTAGCTTTTACTTGTAGTTGGCTCGAAAAATTGACATAGTTATTCGTTATCTTTTCCCTCTCACTATCTGCCTACATATATACACATATATATAAACATATCTAAATTTATGCACATGTATGAATGATCGAATTTTATTCCTTTCACGAGTTGATTTATTCATTCTATTAGCAAAGGTACTAATGTTCCTGTCCCCATTTCATGCAACAATTTGATATCTTTTTGATTTGTTTTTTCACATTGTTACTGGGCAGGAATGAGTGACCTTTGCTCCCCTATGATAATACTTCTTGCAGATGAAGCTGATGCTTTTTGGTGCTTTGAGCGTTTGATGCGCAGATTGGTATCTTTGTCCTGCTTTTCTGACTTTTTATCTTTCTTTTCATTTTCTTAAATTTCCTGTTTTACTTAGTTTTTATGATACTTGTGCATACCACATCATATTCTCTATCTTGTGCCTTCTATCTGATTGGTATCTGTGAACAGAAGAGAACAAGGTTGAGGGAGATTAATTTGGTTTTAGATGTTTCAATTTCTATATCTTGTGAGTTTATAGGTTATAACTATTTACACACCTCAAAAATCAACAATATTTATGCATTCATTTTTGTACCTTATTTCCATCTTGAACTCATTTTTCAATTTTAATTGTGGTCTATGCTTAAATGGGGCTAACTCCCTTTAGGATTTCTGGTTCAATTTAAATTTTCATGCATTAGTGAATATCCCTGGGTATTTTGGCTTACTTCTATGATTTGTTCCATGTTGTCTATTTCATTGGAAGCATTTATTTTGTTCAAGGTCTAATGGTTTGGGAATTAATACTATGATCATAACTAACAATCCTGTATTTGATTAGAGTTTAATGATAGGCATACCATTTCTTTCTACTGGATCAGCTAAAATGTCTCTTTGGACCTTCTATATCCATATTTCCTCACTTTTTTCTGTTAATTTCCAATTTCTTATGTTCTGTTCTTGCTTGAAATTTTAAAGAGGGGGAATTTCAGATGCACTGAAAGTTCTGTTGGTGTGGAGACGCAACTCAGCAATTTGGCTGCAATTACTCAAGTTATTGATCCAAAACTTCATCAGCATTTAGGTATTGCCTTAGATTTACGTTTCATTACCCTCTGTTTTTGAGTCATTTTTAATGTTGCAAAATTGAGTAACAATTCCTACGCAATGCCCCTCCAGTTCTACATTACTTAGTGTTCATGATTTCTATTTTAAGATAGAACTCATTGAACAGCGGAGATGTGTTTACTTTAAAATTATGAATATAGCCAATGATTTTAAGGCTGAGTTTTACTGTGCTTTGGGATGTTTATGAGCACAACCACTGTAACAAGAAGTTGCCTATATTTGTTTTCTGCACTGAAATGGTCTTCCTTCTGGTACTTAAAGTGAAGTGTCTAATTGCACTCACTGATCTCTTCATAAACTGTTCTTTACTTGGGTCGTTTTTTTTTTTCTGCAGTGTGTATGCTGTTTGAATGTCGGTGTAGACCCATTTATGTGTTGAGTGATACAGTTATGCTGAAGCCTTTCCATGTTCAATAAACCGGAGCAGCTTCATCAATTTTTTTAATCTTCCAACCCTTACCTCCCTTCCAGAAAAAAATGAAAAAGAGATAGAGGTAATTGAGAAGTTTCCCATATTGTTTCTGTTCTGAAAGAACTGGTTCGGGAACATGTGGGAGGAGAATTTGGTCCTTGTCCTCTATGTAGAGGGTATCTAAAAATATAGATCCACACTTAAGGTTTTCAAAAAAAATCAACTAAGCTCCCAGTGGTTAACATTTATAAGTTTATCTTTAACGTTTAACATCTGTTCAGAAAACAATCTTCATTTAGATAGGACTTAGTAATAGCGTCACAGTTAACAAGCGAATAATAATGGCTTATTTATGCGCCACAAAAAACCTTCAGGAGTACAGTACGAGGTTATGTCTAGATAAAAGCTATTCTATGAATAGATTTTAAGGTTATAGGTTAATATATACAGGTGAATATGTTAAAGAGTTTATCAAAATTTTCATGAGAAACTTAAGGGTGAATTGATATATTTTGCCTTTAAAGGATCAAATTGCTTCTTTCACCCATGACATGCCAAAATCATGTCATTTGCAAGACTAGAGTTTTAAACTATGACTCTTTATGATTCCACAAATGAAATTCTCTGATTCACTTTTTGGGGGTAATATTCTTCATGAAATAGTGCTCTGTTTATATTTTCTCATGAATTACTAATTCATACTTCAAAATGAAAATGCCAATACAACTTTTGACTGCAGATGCACTTGGTGGAGGTGACTACTTATTTGCTTTCCGCATGCTTATGGTTCTATTTCGCCGAGAATTTTCTTTTTGTGACTCACTCTATCTTTGGGAGGTATGGTCCGGCTTCTCTTAATCCTTGTAATCTTTTGGTTGATCTTGTAATGGAGGCACACTGAATATTAATTAGTGGAGAATGAATAATACATACAAATAAAGTTTTTACTCTTGATTAATAGATGTAAATAACCTTGTGTTTTATTCTTTTTCTGTATGATGTTTCATTTGTTTTCCATATAGTGTTTTGATTGTTCAGCTACAAATATCAACTTGTCTCTCTTCTGAACTGTCAATCTTCTCCTTTTTGCATAATGAACATAAAATTTGCTGCTTCTGTTATGTATGTTGTATTTACTTCTAACAGATGATGTGGGCCCTGGAGTATGATCCAGACTTATTCGAGATGTACGAAGAGCCTGAAACAGTGAGTGAAAAGGCTGAGGGATCTAAGGGAAGAGCGATGTCTATTCGGCATTATGGGAAATTTGAAAGGGAAAATAAAAAAAGTAGGGTAGCAAATTCAGAAGCACCCCTCCCCATTTCTGTTTTCCTTGTTGCCAGTGTCTTGAAAGATAAGAGCTCAAAGTTGCTGACAGAAGCTCGTGGACTGGATGATGTTGTTAAGGCAAGTATGATGAGTTGGTTTTTTGATGATCCTTTGTGCTCTTTAAGAGTATGTAGTTAATGGACACTCATGAATTAGTAAAAGGTGCTAATGGAAATCTTAGAAACAGAAGACATGCATGGCACAGTGAAAGTTAGCCCAACTTGCTTATTTTGTCTTCGTTTGAGGTAAAGAATTGACATGGAAGATCCAATCTCCTAGCCGACCACTGGTTAAAATGCAAATAAATTAGGAGGGAACCATAGGGAATATTGATGCTCATAATCGTTCATTTCTTGCATCTTCGAGCAAGACTAAAACAAACTTGTACCCCCCACCAACATTTTTTAATGATTTTGCATGTTTAACGATTAGATCATGATTTCTTCAAGATTTGTTATTGATGGAATCTAGTAACCGAACATAACCTACAATTGCGGGATTGTGGTAAGAAAAGTGTGGTCACAAAAATTTGAAATATTACTTGTGAGTCAGTAACAATTTGCAGTGCTAGTGAGAGAAGATGAGAATTCTTAAGCATTAGGTTGATGAATATTATCTCAAGGTTTATATAATATTTTGTGATCTTTGCTTACCTATTCATGGAATTTCTTGTTTCATTTTCTTTCTTCATGATGCTTTTCAGATTCTAAATGACATAACTGGAAATTTGGATGCAAAAAAAGCATGCACCGGCGCAATGAAACTTCACAAGAAATATTTAAAGGTCTATCTCTCTGTCTGCTTCAATTTTCATATCGGGAAGGATAACATTAAACTCATCATTTTGTGGCTAGTAACATCATGATTTATGATACTTTTAGCTATTTGTTTGTATTTTGGGATGGCCATGACGCCCAAACTACAATTCTAAGTAACATCTCCCATAAGTTTTCAGGAAGCTCAGTTAACTGCTTCACTTATACGGCTTTCTTTCTTTCATTCTTCTTTATTTGTGAAGTCAAAACATGATAGATTATGAGATTTATACTTAACTATATCAAACAGATCCTAGTGAAAGCATGTCTTAATTTGCAATTGAGATCATGTGGCTGGCAATTTTGCTTTTGACCACA
The DNA here is from genome assembly GCA_027479065.1 of Erythroxylum brevipes. Classification (NCBI taxonomy): domain Eukaryota; kingdom Viridiplantae; phylum Streptophyta; class Magnoliopsida; order Malpighiales; family Erythroxylaceae; genus Erythroxylum; species Erythroxylum brevipes. The sequence goes on from JANIHY010000208.1 coordinate 38,848,791, forward strand.
CACCTTTCAAAAGATTTGAGAACTGTTGGAAAAATGTAAATGTCCAATCAACAAACCCATCTCCCATTTGTTTTGCTAGTCTCTAAATGAAGATGATTATGAGTTGTATACAGTACGTTGCAAGTTCAATGTTTGGAGGTGTTTTGCTTTGGATCTTCACAATTTGCTTGTTTCAGCACAGGATTAACAGTGTATCTGATACTTTTTTCAATGCTCATGCAGGCCAAGAAGACATAGTGTACATCCACATGATTTTTTTTTTTCTATTCCCAGTCAAGAATTGTGGGAATCTTTTTTGGCATTCACTAATTTGGTGACCAATAGTGACCCTATACCACGACGAATGTTGGATTGAAGATAGCAGAACTGTACAATTTCAAAAACCTGCGACGTGGTCATACAGAAACTACTTGTTTGTGAAAAGTAACCGGAGCTCTTCTTTCCCTCCGTAATTGTGTATCCATTGCATTGGGTAATAGATCCCATAAAATTCAATATTGTATTACGAATGTTCCACTTCAAATCAAAAGATTCTTTTAGACAAGAATATGGGTATAGTAATTGAGAAATCTATTGTTTTCAAATTTACCTATCATTCTGTAATGCTCAGGAGAGCTGTTGAATTCTTCAACAATAGCACATCATCTGCAAGGCAATATGCGTACAACAGCTTGGGCAACTTCAATGATATTATCAACACTAGTCCATACTTTATTTTGTAAACATTAAACACAACTTTTATTTTTGTATTAAATATGAACTAACATTAGTCCCTATTAAGGAACTCAATTAACTTAGTACACACGACATGCCGTATATAAAATCAAGTAAATTATATTTTAAATATGAAACCTTTTTCAATTTTGTAATACTAACAAAATTGTAAATTATGATAATCAAATGCTCAAAAGTTTTATTTTTTTTACAAATATAACACTTTGTTAACTCTATCATTAACATTGTTAACATGAAGCACCATATAATTAATCCTTATTCTATGTCAATGGATATACGTATTGCATAATAACTTAAAGAGGTGATTTTATTTTTAGTTAAATAATTAAAGACCATATATATAACTATCTTTTGCTAAAGAAGAATCAAAGACCAAAGATGACATTAGAGTGAGATAGAGCCTAAATCATAAATATCTAATAAGTTGTTAAGTAAGGTCACAATTGAGAAACATCAACATTTGAATTAGTGTTACAAATACTTTGTAGTTAGGTTGTAGAAGTAGTGCTTATCTTGCCTCCATTCCCCCTCTCTTCACTTTGTCCTATTTCTAATTACTTCAAAAACTAGAGAGATATCAATCTTTGATATGCTCTTAGAAATGAGTTTTAATATTTCCTTATTGAGGAAAAGTTATAGTCTTATCATTTTGGGAAACCATAAAAGAGAAAAATAGACTTGGAGTTAAGGTTGTGAAATTAAAATCCAAAGTGAATCCAAATAGAACGATTTATGGAGAAGTATAGAGAAGCTAAGTTTAAAAGATAATAAAGTAAGTAGCTGATAAGAAAATTATTCCTCTGATTGATGATGAGTATAGTTATGGTGGATTTTAGCAGTTTGTTAAAGGAAATTTTCAAAATTAAAATTTTTAGGGAGTTTAGTTATCAAAACTCTCTAGCATTAATTTGAATTTACTTAGGATTTTGAAATAACTTGGGAAGCATATGGGAGTGTCCCTGATGTATTCTAAACATACCTTACTTTTTGCATGTAATTTATAGCACTATGAACGTGTTTTTGATGCTTTTAGAGGATTTGATACTTAAATTAAGATATATTCTATTATAGGATGTATTTCTTCCTATTCAAGGAAAATGAGCAAACTTAAAGAGGAATTTGATTGATTGGGAGCATCCTTTGAAGAAGTGAAGAAAGACATAAGAAAACGACACCTACACAACATTGTGTTAGGGCTATGTTTTTATATAAATCATCTTATTTCTCCTTTGTCACGCTGCATACTGTCATATTTGAGCCTTTATTAGTAATATAGACCATAAGCTTTTCTGTGTAGGTCCTTTGTTAGAGGTGTTAATTTATTAAAAAAGTTATAAAATGATATGAAAGACAACATATCATGTATATAAACCTGTGTTACGGACATATTGGGCAATGGGTTTGAATTATTAAAAGAATAATCGGCAAGAAAAGAAATAGCCTTTTGTCATATGAGAGTTCGAAGGAAAAAAAATCACTTAAAAGCCATTTCACAATAACTATTTATCATGAAAAGGTCAATCTTAGAAGAGGAATAAGAATTCAACAAGATTTAAGATTAATGTTAATGTCATCTTATTCTTATTTTCTTTCTTATATTTATATTGTTATTTTTGTTTAATCATGAATTAATTATGATATAGATTTAGGTGGGATGGACCCAAGGATATGACATGTTGAATTGAGTGATCTTTTGGTTTAATGAATTATCTAATTTTCTTAATATTTGTCCATACATTTTACAATTGATTAAATTAAAGGAATAAAAGTTAAAGGTTCATTTATTTAATTTATACATTGAGATTGGAAGATGAGATATATGGTTAGGCCACTATATAAATAAAGAGGGTTAAGTGAGAGTTACTCGAGAGAGAATTGCAAAATCTTCTAGGTTAGGGTAAAACCATCATAAGAATTCATAAAACGAATTAACACTCTTAGGTTGTTTTGATTACAAATATATTTAAACTTATTTGATTTAAGAATAGGAGTTATATTATTTAAGAGAGAATATAATCCAAATTAGGAGTTCTTAGCGGTCCAAGAAACTAGAAATTTTCATTAAATAAGGGTGAAGTTAAAACATAGTAAGGTCTTAGGGGATATCTTATTTAAATCTAGCTTATTTATATATTTCTTTTTTCTTATTTTTGAAACATTAAAATAATTAATCGTATTTAATTGATTAATTTCTAACATAAGTAAATTTACTCATATAATTGGGCACTACTCCATACAAACCACTAGTTAATAGACAAACCCATTGTAAGGGACAACTACATATGTTAAACATGCACAGAGACCATAATCACTTTACATCTACTATGTCTTGGCTGTAATTTCACTTGCTCCTTCATTGTTGTGCACTTTCTAAAGCATTAGCTATTGTTTTGTGTATATAAATTAGGTCCAGTTGGTGCATGTCTCATCTCCTAAAGCTTTATAGGTTGTTTTCGACCATCTAATTTATAAATGATTTGTATAAGTGCTCTTATTGCTCTTTTCTTAACATATCAAATAGTGATTGACTCATTTTAAGTTTATAAATATTAAATTAACCACAAGTGCACGGAAAAATTATGATTTTACATGTTTTGAGAGACTTAAACAGCCACAGACACAACCATGTATCTTCTAATTGTTTCAAATCTTCGTTTTATGCCACGATTTCACCCAAATTCTTCTCCTTTTTGTCCATGAAGGAAATTACAACCTATAAATACACTTGAAGCTAATTAAGTACCAAATACATAACAAAATTACAAACTATAAAAAAAACATCAAATATGGGTATATAAATATAATCAAATTTGCTTCTATCAGACATCCTCATACTTACGCTTTTGTTTTTACTTAAGCAAATCATAATCAAAATTATAAATCTTATAACATCTATCTTTCATTAATCTTAATCTATCCATTCATAATGTAAATCAACATATCATATTCCTCAAATTAATATACAACTGGAGTCAGTTATCTTAAAACTAACTTCCTAGGCCAATGTTAATAGTAATCATGTCAATAATCTCATTGAAATTAAAAGCATAAACCTTTACACTTCTCACTAAGATTTTACTCGATGTACTCAAGTTTTTATGGTGAAAAGTATCAAACTCTCAAATTAATGCATAGTAGAACTCTTACCATAGGCTTACAATTTTCTGATATCTCCACCACTTATGTGAAGTAAATCATTTGTTAATATATGAATCACGTAAAGCATACAAAATACACAGGAAGGGGGGGAGGGGGGTTGAATTGTGTAATCTTTTCAAAATTGTTAATCTTTTGAGATTTCTTGAATATCTTTACAACTATCAAATGAATACCAAAAAAACTTTACTAAAAATTGATAAGTATTGAAATCGTAAGTAACTTTATTTACTCATCTAACAACAAGAAAATTAAAGTATGAGAGTTAGAGAATAGACGCTGTGATTTTATACTAGTTCACCCCAAACCTTAGGCTACGTCCAGTCCTTAGAGTTTATCTAAGATTTCACTATACTTTTTAACTTTTACAAGTATTCTTTCTTCCCTTCCAAAGCCTCTTCAAGTATCTTTGACAAAGTATTCTTTCTACTATCTTAGCCTCTTCAGGTTATAGCTTTTTCTTTCTCTCTCTAGGAAAGATATCTTCAACTTTAAGTTATAGTAGGATTCGCTCTCTTGTTTCGCACTTTGAATAATTTTTTTTCTAAGTATTGTACAATCAGAGTTCTCTCTTTTAAGCAAAATTTTTTTTAGTCTTTGACTAGGACTAGTATTTATAGCCTAAGTCTCCACTGTCTTCTTGAAATCTGCTTCTTGAATCTTCAAGTGATCGTTATTTAGTTGAATTCTGTAACTAACTCCAACTAACTAATTGTTTGACGTTCTAGAGTATCTTCCTTTTTGTATCGTCTAATATTGTTGCTTCGTCTGTTGTTTTCGCTTCATTTGTTGTTTTGCGCTTTGTCTGTTGTTTACGCTTTGTCTGTTATTTATGCTTCATCTGTTATTTGTGCTTCGTCTATTGTTTTTGCTTCATATGTTATTTATGTTTTGTTTGTTATTTGTGCTTCGTCTGTTGTTTGCGCTTCATTTGTTATTTGCACTTCGTATGTTGTTTCACTTCATCTGTGATGATGTGTATCCTCTGTTGTTGACGTATCATCTGGGATGACTGATTGTTACTTACATTTTCTACACACTTAACAAACTTATCAAAACAGTTCATATATTTCTAAGATTATTATTATTATTTGATTGTCACCAAAATTAATAGAAGTGAAGTCTACTTGACTTAACAATCTCTCCCTTTTTGATGATAACAAATAATCATAATTTTATAAAGATAAAATGATATTCAGATGTATAGATGAATAATATTCAGATGAATAATGATATAAGAAAAATATATGATATATAAAAGATTTCTATCTTCTCTTATTTCTATTTTCTTCTCTTCTCCCTTATTTGTTATTAATTAAAAAAAAATCAATGAAGACACTTCATAATTAGAGAAAACATATGTTGCATGTTAGTACGGATCGTCTTAAGGTCTTTTGCAATAGTAACCTGTAGATATGGTACTTCCTCATGAAGATCACCCACTGAGTCACTCAGGTCATCAACTTTAGTATGAATTTCCTTAATTTCTTTTGCTAAAGCTTCCTGGATGTCCTTTTATTTGTGTTTGACTTCTGTCTAATTCATGAAATGCTTTAAGAACTTCGAATTAATAGTAGAATCTTGCTGTATTTCACTAGGTGGATGGAGGTTTTTGGCAACAAATGTTTCTGGAGGTAAAATGTCTAAATCTATGATTTTGATTGTGGAAGGTCTGAAGGTTTGATTTCCTTCTGGAAGATCAAGGTCATTAGGTCTAGTAGTTTGATAATTGGTTGCCCAATTAGAAGTAACACATCCTTGACTGAAGGTATGAAACCTAAAGGTCTAAAATGCATGACCAAATGCACAAAGGTTTCTAAATTGAAATTGATACCTTCAACCATGATATTTCTATACTGTCTTTCTTACACTTTCCCAACTACCATGAAGTTTTCATCTGTGATTGAAACTCCAAATTTACTTCTTGATGCTTTCGAAATGTGGTGTGAAACATAAATACCTCCAGGTTGAGCTGCATTGCATGCATCATCTATGTTCTTCACTGCTACTTGAATCTGATCTTGTGAAAGATCATCTATATTTCCCTAAGGAAACGTCTTCATTTTCCCTTTTTCTTCGTTTCTCACAAGTTTTGAGCATCTTGGTTGTATGTCTGGCACAATTTTTATCAAGGTTCTGCTCGTGATTGGATAGATTGTATACCGATCCTTCGAAATCTTCAATGGATATGGTTCTGCCTTCTCATCTCGCAGAATGCCATATAATCTTCATTCTTCATAGCTTAGAAGATGTATCGTTTGATCGTTAATCGGTATAGGTTCAACTAGTACCTTCATTGACTTTTTCAAAGGTTCTTTGATAATAATTGAACTTTTGCTTCAAACAAGTACTGGTTCTTCTATAATCTCCATTCTCAAATCTTTTTTATTGATTGGTTGAGTAGGATTATAAGGTTCCAACTAATGTGCCACTATTTTTGCCTTCTTTTGAACTTCAGATGAAGAAACCTTCTTCAGACTGGGCTTCTGCTTCTTTTGTTCTTCTTCCAGTTTAGAAGAAAGTTGTTGTTGGAGTTTCTTCTTCTCAAATACTAGCTTTCTCTTTATCTCTGTCTATTTAGATGATTTTGCTAGTTGACTTTGCAAAATTGAGACAATTGATCTAATAGCTTGAAGTGTTTTCTCTAGTTTTTCAGAATCTTCTCCAAGGGTAAGAACTTTCTGTTTCTTCTGTTCTTATTGACATAAAGTCAATAGTCTCAGTGACCTTCTTGAATGTTTAGATCTTTATGAATAAAGTGGCTCTACTTTTCTCTTTAAAGACACTTATTGTGTTGATTGTTTAACCCGACTTTCCTCTTCCTGTGGAATTGTCTTAGTTTTGATTGATACATCAAACGATTTCTCAGTCTTCTATTTTGTTGATGTTCTTTCTATCGGTCGAGGTTGTGCTGTTTTTGTAGGTGTAATATGTTCACTCCTACTCCGTCTTAATATATACTCCCCCTCATATCTTGCTTTCGGTGTAAAAGTTGTATCAACCTCATATACACGCTTTAATCCCATTATGCTAATAATGGTGGCATTAATAATGCTTTTCACATCCATTGTTGGGACCCGATCCGAAAATCAGATCCCAATCGGGAAACGAAGGAAAACGAAGGAGACAAGCGAATTCAAATCGAATCACAACATGCGGAAGCAAACGCAAAACAAATACGAAGGTATCGAATCAAAACAAATCAAATCGAAACCAATTTTCGATATGTAACAAAACGGAGCCGACATCCGTGAATAATCATAGAGAACAAACGATCGCGTTGGAAACCCTAAGATTGATCCAATCCGAAACCGGTATAAATTTTTTTCTTCTTTTTCCTTTTTCTTTTCTTCCACCTTCCTTAATCAATTTCTTAATTCATAAACATTTTCTTATGCACTCAAATAAATCTCAATTCCCATTCTTATACCCATTTCACCAAAATTCTGGCACCATAACGGCTGCCTTCTATTAAACCCAAAACCTGCAAAGTGTTCAAATACACTTCTATATTTCTCACAATATAACCAGTATCATCGGACTCCCCGTCCGGAATCCAACACAACAAACACAATCCTATATCTACATGTCCATATCCAACACACATTATACAAATCCAATTCCTATTAATTCCTCAATTCAATATAC
>JANIHY010000208.1:38962903-38975038 GCA_027479065.1 Erythroxylum brevipes
ATTGCATACTTTATGTCAAAATAAAGATCAAATCAAATCCTTCAATTCTTATGAAGAACTTCAAAACCAAATTATCCTCTAACTAGGTAAATTTTCCAGTCAAAGCTTCAGTCATAATATAAGTCAACCTATAACACACCTAAACTTTGACTGATCATAACTTTCACTCTCGAGATTGAAAAATTACAAACTTTATGGCTATAGAAAGCTCTTAACATAATCTAGAAGTTTCATGTAGATCATTTTATCGAATTTTCCCTAAATCAAAAGTCAACCCTCAAAGGCTAAAAAGTCAAACTTTTCAAAAAAATTTCATCTTCTCACATTTTCTCTTTATTTCTTGATTTTCTAACTTTATTTCAATCAACTTATCCACTTTAATTTCATAAACCATACCAAGCTACTCAAAACCCGAAGGTATCAAAATCAAAATCATTCTTTTGTCTTATCAAGATCCTTTAAGTATTAAATCATCTATTACACAATACAAACACAAAACACTCCTTAAATTTCATTTTACTTATTCCAATTTTCACTCAAAGATCGGGGTCCAACAAAAATTACTTACACAAAATACCATCTAAGATTAGTTACAAAAATCTCCCTTATTGCCTATTGTCTCGACGTCCCGGCAATATCTAGAATCGATCGCTCGATGTGTTCCTCTATAGCATTTAATACAAGCACATATTATTATTGTGCACAATTATAAATTCAATTATGCACATTCATGTATACTGAATATGTATAATGCATCTTCATGTCAAATTCGAGTTTCTTATCCTTAATCTTGTCATATTATCAATCAAGAGAAACCATACTAAATTTCTCAATCTAGATTTATTTTACACTCAACTTTCGAGTCCACGTTGCTCAATTATTCTCATCAATTAGTTGAGGTAATTAGGTAATACTTCCTTCTAGAAAGTTGTCCCTCTTTTTCTTAGGTTTCCATTGATACCAATTTCGTCTAATTTGGTTTAGTATACTGAAAGTTATACTCAAAATATTTCAGGCTATTCTTGAGCCTCATCAAAATTCTTATCTCAACTTCTAATCAAATTATGAAATTCTTATAGGCATAATTAAAATTTAATCTCTTCAGACAATTTGTATTTTTTTATACCTCTAGTTTACTCTAAATCAAAAATCACTCCATTCAGATAATTATAGAGAAAGTTATGTCTAAAATATCAAAGTATATTTAAGCTGTCAGGATTTTTTCGCCCGCGGTGAGTCAAAAGTTCACTGCAGCGAACTTTCCAGATAGAAGAATTCTTCGACTTTTTAAAAAAGTTTTCTACAGCGAATTCGAACTTTCACAGAACTAAAATCCTCCAAATTAGCCGTGGGTAACTCTACTACGTTAATTATATTCTACTTCTTTCATTTTTTTCCCAAATTTTCTCAGTTCCATCTTTTTCAATGAACACATAACACACTTAAATCAATTCTTCTACTTCCATTTCAACTCCATAACTTCAAATAAACTAAAAGTCCAGGTTCCATAAACACGTCAGAAATCCGAAACTACCTATTTACTTTCTCTCACTACTACATATTTTCCATTCTTACTACTGTGACTTAACTTTCAAATTACAACCAATGCAGAACCTATAGCCACACTTTTCTTTACTACAATTTTATGCACTTAACTACATCACAATGAACTTGCATATCCCCTAATCTCAAATACATAATCTGTATATTTTTGAAATTACACCAAGTTTAGATAAAACATTCTGGGTATTACCGAAGCTATAATATTGAAACTTCTCATGCAAGTACTCATTTTCAACACCTAAAACATCATCCAACTCATGCATGTACTTATTTCCAATACACAACACGTTATCAAAAGCATCCACAGAACTTAGAAACTTAACTTCACTTACCTTGGTTCAACTCAAATTCCAGTAATGAAGTTCTCGGTGGATGAAGATCAACTCAAATGAAGAACATGGAAAATGTAGAAATTTCCTTACTTAAACATGTGCCTACGTGAGTTACTACCAATTTGACACATGGCTCTATGCATGTGAGCCATTTGTCCTTCATGCAAGCTACCACATGTCACCAACATGTCAAGCCATTTGTCACACAATGAAGGATGTCACATGTCAATCTTTAATAGGTCCACATGTCACACTAGGATTGGTTTAACTTTCAATATTTTTCCAAAAAAATTTACCAAAATTTCTAAAAATAATACTAATAGTCTCCGAATAAAATTTCCATAATTTATTCACATTTTATAATTGCATTTTACTCGAAAAAATGTCATGAATGTGTTGTATGTGTCCAAAATGCTTATACACAATAAGCAAATATTCAAATATGCAAAGCATAATAGGTACTGAATTTCCTTAAGATTCTAACCCCTAATATGGGGCGTTACAGATCAAGGAGTTAATACCTTGTGCTCTATTATAAATGATGTCGATGCTTAATATTTCCTAACCTTTTAACCATTTTGTACAAAAATCCTTTCTGACATGAATATTTTATTTTATTAAATTTTTATGAAATTGCAATTAAAAATCATCACCAAAATCAATCAAACTAATTAAATGTTTATATTTTTATATATTCATAATTGGTTTTGTTTTGTATTTAATTAGTTTGTATTATTTTAACCATTTTTCCTTTTCTCAAAATTAAATTAAGAATAGGGTTTTATTGGAATTTTGACTTAATTGAAAGGCCTTGGAAATAAAGAGTTTAAATTAAAAAATACAGAGAAATTATATATTGAAAAGTAGCTAACTTACAAATAGAGATATGTTTCAAATTGAAGAAGCACTAATATGAAAAATTAAAAAGGGAAAGGGTCTAATTAGAGAATAAGAGAGGCTTAAAACCTTTCCTTTGTAATATAAGATGATGGTAAGGAAAGGGAAACAAAGTAAGGAATAAATGACAACTTGAAAGCCTTAAAGAGGCAAAACATAATATAAACAAGGGAAAGAAATAATGATGTTAGATACAGTAATAGCTTGAGACGGTATATACAGGTGACTACTGTCTACTTCTTTCTAATGTCCAAAGATAGCTATTGTTCACCATCTCCTTTAATAAGTCTTCTGCCTCCTCAACCATTTTCCTTATTAGTGATCCTCTAGTAGCTACATTTATGGTGCATTTGATGGGTGGATTACTCCATTGTAAAAAGTTTGCTATAGGAATTTCTTCGATAGGTTGTGATAAGCACATCTCCTTTACAACTCCTTATACCACTCCCACAATTAGTATAGAGACTCCCCCTCATTTTGCTAGAAATTAGTGATTTCCTTTATAATTCTTATTGTCTTTGTCATAGGAAACACTTATCTAGAAAAGCTCACTCCAATTGCTCCTATGTAGTGATATTGGTTGGGTTGTATGAATGAAACCATGACTTGGCTCTATCCTTGAGTGTAAAAGGGAATATTCTCTTTTTAACAACATCTTTTGACATACCATTATATCATAAGGTGTCACATATTTCTAAGAAATTCACCAAATGAGCATTGGGATCCTCATTAGTCAACCCATATAACTACACATTAGTCTGCAGCATATTCAGCAGTGTTGGTTTGATCTCAAATGAATTTGCTTACACAAGTGGTTGAGCGATTCATTTTTATGCCACACTAAACCCTGGCCTTATGAAGTCCACAAGGGTTCTTTATTGCTCTCCATGATTTAGTTCTTCCACCATCATTCTCTCTATCTCTTTTCGACGTTTTGCTCTTCAGATCTCTCTTCCTTACATTATGATTTCGAGAGTGGGAGTTTCTTCTACTATGCTTGAACTTGTAGTCATTCTTGTGCTAATGTAATCACATTCACATAAGAAGGTAAAACTTTCCTTAAAACAAAGGAATTCAAATCATCTTAATGGTAAAAGTCCTTGACAACAGTGCCAAAAACATATTGAGCAAGTTTTAGATACTAATAAAGCTCTCAATACAACAAGTGTATAGATCGTATTTTGTAGTATTAAGAATATTATTCCTACGAGGACTATAGACACCTAAACAATTCGAATCAAAATTTGTCTAGGGTATCAAATTTTTTATTTAAATTAAAATAAATAATAAAAATTAAAACACATAATAAAATGAAACAAATAAACAATTGAGTTGCCAATAAAATTGAGATTGATCTTTGGAACTATTATATCCTTATTTTGTTTCCATTAAGCTTTTTAATTCAATTTATGTTTGATCCAAGCTTTTGTAAGGTTTTGATTACTCTATTTCAAGATCTAATCAAGTAACCCTAATTGAATTTGATATTTAAATATTTGTAATCTCTTGATTCACAAAACTACTCCTAACTTATTCAAGTATATCTGAAGCAATCCTATAGAAAATGTATTCCAAAATTAAGATCTCTCTTTAATTATTCATTAAACTAATTATTATGGGCCTATTAAGTTGCCAACTCTCGTTGCACAGCTTAACACTAATTACTTGACTCACTTTCTTGATTTATTATTAAGTATATCCATGCTAGTTATCCCAAACATTCAAAAATATATTGAAATCAACAATAATTAAGGTTCACAAAGTGATTCCAAAATAATTCCTAATATGGATTTAGAATTCCATGTTATACAGAATACAAATCCAATTAAACTTCAAAGACTATAAAGAAAATAAAGGGAAAATAATTAAAAACTATTTGAAGCCTTGATCTAAATTGTTGGAATTTTTTGAAGCTCTTCTTTGATCTTTTGACTTTGATCTTCTTTGATGTGTTGGCTATTGCTTCTTTTTGGGTTTTTTTTCATGTTCTTATATAGTGCTTTAGGGTTCTAAAGTTGTGTTTAGAAAGTTTCCACTTTGTTTGCTTCCAAAAATAGTCCCTAAATCCTTCAAACTCAATAACACTTATGCCTGGAAACACCTGCCTCACATTGTTGATTCCTTTCTATCACAATTATGCCTTATGTCATGATCATGACAGAGAACCATGCAACTTCACTATGCACAATCGTGCATGCATATAACATTTTTTTTCATTATTCAATTTCCTATTTTCCAATACTTACAAACACATCAAACACCACTGAAATATAAAATTAATATTAAAATAATGTTTTAAACCACAAAACACTTGTAAAATTTACAAGCACTAATAATAACACAATTCTAATCCTATGCATATGATAATCATCTAAAAAACACTTAAAAACACACTAAAATACCTAGAAGAATATACTAAGATCTACACCTATCAATACGAAGGACTAAAACCATAAGAATAAATGATAAGAGATACAGAAAACAAACCTTAATGGCATTTTGTAAAACCCAAAACAATGGAGTAATTAAAAATTAAACATAAGGGAAAAGAGCAAAATGACGCATCACAAAAGAAGATAATTTTCTTCATAAGGAAAAACATAGGAGTTGCTTACTGATAAATGGATGCAAGATGATACAAAAATGTTAGGTGTTATGAACCCACCAAGGAGAACCTAAAGAACTCATGAACAAGATTGAAATATTATCAGAAAAGCAAAATCAAAATTTTTAGGAATTGAAACATTGATTATAAAGAATCAAGAACTAAGTTTATAAAGTATTTGAACACTAGATAAAAGGAATTCTTTGATAGGTTACAAAGTTTAATGAATAATAAGAGATGAAGCACTTATGAATCTCGATATTTTATAACTCAATTTTGTCTTTATTTATTAGAAACTTCCCCTGTTTATAGGATGAACATAAAATTGCGATATACATCTAACTACAAATTTAACAAAGATTTGTACTTAAATTAAAATGCTAACTACTAATAGTATTTCAATTATATCTTTAATTGTTCTTATTCACCTAGGAAACTAAAAATTAGGTGGTACTTTAATTAGGAGTTTAGTATAATACTTCAATTAATGCTCCAAGAATTCTATTTCAATTAAGATTCCTCCTATTACAGGGAATTGACTACCTTTAAAGCTTTTCCTAATCAAGTTGAAGTTTAACCTCATAACAAATCCTAATCTAAATAGGCAACTCAAAATATTTATATAACATGTTAAACACATTTTAGGATTTATAATTAAGTAGAGTATAATCCAATTACAATAAAAATAAAGAAAAAACAAAGACTCTAATAAGAATAAAATATATTAAATTAACCTTAAATTTAACTTCTATCTCTTCTTAAACTCCGTCTTTTGTAAATGGTCAAATAAACATATGTAATATATCTTTTAATTTCTTAATTATGCTTAAATCATCCTTTGTCTCCTTAAACAAATTCATCCACATATCTTTAGCTTTGGATAGGAAGATAAATTCTCTAGGACTATGACAATAAAGAAGAGATTTTGATACTTTATATGTTTTTTCAATTTAGTTTAGTATACTCATTTCACCCACTGTAACTCTTTGTCATTAAATAGCCTCCACAACCATTTAGTAAGTAGGATCTTATCACATTTTTACTAGAATATATAATATACCCATCATCATTTTTTGGGTGCTTATTTGCCTTTTAAGATATATTATGTATCAAAATTGAGTTCTAGCATCAATTATAAGTTTTAGGTTTATAAGATGAATAGAAATTAACTTACAAATATTATGATTAGGATAAAAGTTAAAAAAATAGGATTGATTATCTAAAAAAAATATTTGGAAATATAAACATGTGTTTAATGTCAATAAAAAATATAAAAAAGATTGATTTTAGAAACAAATATTAGATAACAACTAAAGTGAACCCAAAATGATTGAATCCTTACTCCAACAACATGTTTGATAATAGAACACTAAGAAAGTTAAAACTATAACAAAGAAGAAAATGTTGATTTAGAATAAAGGGTAAATAGCAATAGACATGAACGCAAAAGAAATGCAACCTCAAAACCCAAAAACAAGTCTAATAACTTAGACCTAAGAAAGTTAAAACTGAAAAAAAAAAAACTAAACCTAATTTAGAGTCAGACTTTGATACTAACGAATACAAATCCACATAAGAATAAAACCTAGAGAACCTACAAAAAAAATGAATATTATCAAAAAAGTTAAATCATATTTTTGAGAAACTAACTAATTATGAAAAATCAAGAATCAAGTTCATATAGTGTTTAAACGCCATAAAGAAGGAATTATATGACAAGTTCTAAAGTTTTATAAAGATTTATTTTACAGCAACAACACTTATCAGAAACTCGATTGACACGTAAGATATGAAAAAAATTTAGTAGTACATAACCTTACTCCTAATTAATAAAGAGACAATTTTTAAATAACCAACATGAAAAGGGGAAAATAAAATAAATAAATAATAAAGAAAAAATAAATAATTAAATAATTTTGATGATTTATTTTTATAATATCAAAATAACAGTTACTTTATTGTAGTGCACAAAGTTAGGTAAAAACATAATCCTTCCTGAAAAAGACATAACAAATTCTCAACTTCTCATTGCTCCGTAGGCCTCTTTGGAAGGGATCAAATCTTTTGATTCAGTTAATCAATTCTAACCTTATTTTATTAAAAGAATATGTTAGTTTTGTATAATCTAGCTAGCATTAAAGAATATGTTAGTTTATTATAGAACAACATAAGATATTTTATAAAACAACATAAGATATTTTAAGTGACCATGTCTGATTTACAAAAACAAAAAGAAGATAATGTTAATTAATTATATCAAGGTTTTTATTTAGAATTTTACTAGCTAGGGAGTATTATTTGAAGATTGTTATAAGCTTGTTAACGGTTGAACTTCATCAATTAAAATATTTGTGATCTACTATCCACAAAATTAATTATTTCTCTTCCGATCCATACCCTTTCCATTGAATTTAAATTTCGAGTTTTGCAATTGCCAAACTAATCACTGTGATAAAAGGACATAGCCCATGCAATTAAAACAAGAAGAAAATTGTAAAATTAATTCATTGAAGACCGCCACTGATTATATGGAATTTAGACTTGACAAGGTTCGTTCGGAAATTGATCAGCCGGTGAACAAGGGGCCACCATAAAGCAATTAACACCTTCCGGGTGATTGACAAATGACGAAGAAAAAGGTGAAGCTTTAACTTTTAGCTGGAGAGAACCAG
Source organism: Erythroxylum brevipes (assembly GCA_027479065.1). Taxonomy (NCBI): domain Eukaryota; kingdom Viridiplantae; phylum Streptophyta; class Magnoliopsida; order Malpighiales; family Erythroxylaceae; genus Erythroxylum; species Erythroxylum brevipes. The sequence continues at coordinate 38,970,973 of JANIHY010000208.1, forward strand.
GCAGGAAGCTAACTTAATTTATAGAAAATGTGGACCAAAACTGGCGATTTTAATTTTAATTTTTTAGTTGCACGTAGCTCGAGTGGCTTCATTGTCAAAAGTAGCTTATAGTTCTAATTTAACCACTAAGTTGCTCACTTGCTCCCCTCTTTTTCCTCCATTTTCTTAATTGTTAGGTTAGGTACATTCTTGCAGCTGCGAAGCAAATTCATAAACTTCTAGAGGCTACTAATTAAAACGCTAAAAGTCTAGTTATTCATCACGTTTGTATTAAGAACTTTAAGTAAACTAAACTAAACCTTTTTGACTTTGCCAAGTCTCGAAAAGCAGAAGAGGACAGTGAATTTTATTAGGTACGGTGGGAACCATTTATAGACGCGCTTACATACCATGTCAATTCATCTGTTCTAATTACTGTATTTTAATCTTATTTTATTAAATCTCATTCGTATATTTACGTTGAAACATTATAATATGATCTCCTATATCCTAATTCATGAGCTTAACCTAAGCCATAGAGATGGAAGAAATTAACCATACATTTATTTTCCAATAAGTTTGTAGTTGGATTTAGGATACGTAAATTCAATGACTTTCCTTAGTAGCCAATTGTTGACAAAGTGGTGTCAAGTGGCATGGCGTTGACTGAGCTGCGACTGAATTATTGTCATGAAACAATTAACCACATTTTCATCTTGGAACAATTAGAGCGTAGGATTTTACTGCCTTTAAATTAATATAAATCATTAAATTTTGTATATAAAATATAGATCATTGAACCCTACTCCCTAGTAATTTAAAATCTAAAATAAAACCCTAATTTTTTTTCTTCCTAAAACCGTCTTCAATCTAATCCAAGTCTCTTTTATCATTTTCATCTCTTCGACCAAAGCTTAGCAGTGGCCATCTTTATTGGCCACAAGTCCACCCAAAACCCTAGCTTATCGCATGTTTTCCGATCGTGAATCCGAAAGGCCTTCATAACAAACTGTAGTCGGAACACAAAACTGACAAAACCACTTTGAAGAAACCCAAACAAAACCTTATCTAACCATTGCCTTAAACCCAAATCAATCCGTCCACCATTAACCAATGTAGGCAACGCTACGGAGTCCTCCGGAAATCTTGAGCCTTCTGCCCGTGTTTTCCAACTTGAGGAATAGCAGGACTTTAATCATATAAAACACTATCATTCCTCCGTTGACTTTCATAAGATAATGGAGATCCACCGAGGATGGCAGACTTGCCCTAGAAACAACTCTATGAAGCTCCAAGGATGACAAAGTTCTTTGTAACGAACAACTGACAAGACACATGAATTTAGCAAAAGACTCAAATTGGATCCTGGGAACTGTCGAAGCATGACACAAAAAGAAGTGATCATTACCTCAGGGATGCTCGAAGAGATATAATTGGTGATGGGGCTGTTTTAATTAGATGACATAATTGGGGTATTGAGTTTTTTATTTAGATTTTCATATAGTTATTAATATATAATATGTCAATTATTAATTAGTGGGATAACAGTAGATTAATATTAGGGAGGGGGTAATAATTAATTAATTTATAATAAAATAAAAGTTCAAATAATTCATGATGATTACTTTTAAACAATGTTTTAAAAACCGAACCGGATCGTACGATCCAATCGGAAAATTTTTGAATCGGTCAGTGGTCCGGTTCGGTTTTCCCTAAAAACCTCTATGTTTAAAAACCGACGGGTTTCGATCGAACCGTACTGCCCGGTTCGGTTTTTTTGCAACAACGGAACCGTTGGTCGACCAGAAGTATGCTGAACGGACTGCATCGGAGGGGGTAATTTAAATCTTGACAAGGGCAGAAGGAAACAGGGAATGAAGAGTTATTATTCTCATCTCTAAAACCGGTTCCATAGGAAGTAGCAGTTGACGATAACCCAAGAAGAAGCGGAAGTTTTAGTCGTCGAGTTCTTCCTTAGTAACATCGAAGAGAAGTCGCGACCTTTAGTCCGATCTGAAGCCAATATCAATCCAGATGACTTGGGCACGTCCTCTTTTGATTTGGAAGAGATGTTCCGCAACTTTTTGGAGACATGTGGTTATGCCAACAAAAAGTTGGAGAATCACCAACTGCAAGAAACTTTGAGTAATAAAAAGAAAAAGAAGAAGGATGACTGTGATGTTGATGTCGCAGAAAAGAGTGGACAAGAACAAAATGTTGATTCGGAGATAGCGAAGAAATCTCCTGATAAGAAGTGTAAGAACAAGAAGAAAAGTAAGAGCAAGTTGGATTCTGATCCTCTGGCAGATGATATTGAACCAGCTGCGAAAGAACTACCATGTCTGACTGTTGAAAAAAAAGATTTGCATGAGGAAGATGAGGCTTAGCTTTTTTAGATTTGCGTGAGGATGAGGTTTAGCTTTTTTAGTTAAGAATGGACTATTAGAGTTGCATTAGGATGGAGTTTAGTTATAGACTTATAATCTGAAACAATTGCAAGGCAGGTTCAGTTAATTTATGTCTGTTTTTAACTTTTTAATTTTTATTAGAATTCTTGCAACAATCGGCTTTGTTACTAGTATTCCATCGTTAACAAAACCGATTATCTAAAATAATTTGGATTAACTCATCTTTGGTATTGTGGAGATTTGTAACATTTAGAACTCTATTTTATAATAATTTTTGTAATATTTAGAACTTTATTTTATATCAATTTATGGTTGTGATAAATTTTATAATATTTAGAACTCTATTTTATATCAATTTTTGTAACATTTGGAACTTTATTTCATATCAATTTCTGTAACATTTAAACCTCTATTTCATATCAATTTCTGTAATATTTATTCTTATAAAATTTTCATCTTATTATTATATTCCGGTTTGATAGCGGTTCACTACCGGTTGAACCTCTAAACTTTAAACCTTTCCTTCGACCGGTTTAATGTCCGATTCAATTTTTAAAACATTGATTTTAAACTTTTTACGTAATCATAGATTGAGAACCTTTAGTTATTTGAACTATGAAAATATAGTGGTACCGTTAAAACTTATTTGAATCTTTTATCTAAAATATATAGTTAATATTTTAAGATACAAGATGGTGATAATTAATAAGAAGCAATTATATATATCCATTAATAAAAATATTTATTCTAATGAAAATTATAATTAACCTGCTATTAATTTATCATATTCATTTTACAATAAAACATATTATTTTTTTTAGCAGTGGTAATTTTTTGTATTTACTTTTTACGGTTATATTTCAAACTTTTTATTCGTAATATATCATAAACAAAAGTTGCATTTCGTTTAGAAGTTAACAATCTGGTTCTGCTGGATTTTGGCTGAGCTGAACGTTGCCGTTATGCTCCATGTGATCGGCTGCTTTCTGTAGTAGCTTCAACGTCAAGGTACCTGCAAGACAAAGAAGGCACGTCGGGGGTTGTGTCCCGATTAGCCCCTCCGACGCTCAAGTTAGTCTTTTGGTGAAGGTGGGATCGCTGCAAGCAGGAGAAATTAGGGTTATGATTGTGCGTACCTCCGTTATGGGAGAATTATACCTTATATATGGTCTTGCAGCTAGGTTTAGGTCTTTACGTATTTGCATGAAAGACTTCCTTCTATGGACGGGCCAAGGAGGGCATGGGCTGTACTTGGGCTCGGCCCAGGCATAACACTGATCATTGAAGAATGGATCGATCGGCCCACGGTTCGTTTTAACTGGCTCCGGGCCCAACACGGCCGACTCGACCACAATCCATAACACTAAAAAAGTTACAATTTCAATATTTGAGTTGAGGAATTAAATTTCCAATAAACATGGCATGACTTGTGACAGTTAATCCACAGGTAATAAATATACATCATTAAAATATAAATTAGTACTTGATTGTATGAGCTTATTTTAGTAGAGTATTTTTTTAGAAGAGTTTTCCTAATAAATCAGTTGATTGTTTGACTGTTAATTAAAAAATAACTTTTTTAAAAGAGCTTCATACAATAGACTGTTTAGTAACATAAAAATAAAAAAGTACTTTTATTAATTTTAACTATATTTTATTTTATAATAAAATTATTTATA
>JANIHY010000208.1:38975138-38985772 GCA_027479065.1 Erythroxylum brevipes
AAAATAATAATATTCATAATATTAATAATAATAAGAATAATAATAAGTAGAAAATTTATATCAATAATTAATAATAATAATAATAAGATAATTGATTTCGTATAATAAAAATAAAAATAAAATAATAAGTTTAATAATATAATTAATAAAAAATTGCTTATGTGAGAGAAGGGGTATTTCTGGAAGTTGCTTATGTGTTTTGTTTTGGAGACGGAGACAATAAATTTTGTCTTTCGGTTTTGAAAAGAATAAAAATTTTTGTTTTTGTCATCCAAGATCAGAACAAAAATTACTTGGGACAGCAACTAAGCACGCAGGGGGACATGATTTTTTTGTTTTGTCATTTGTCCCCACTAAAGGGGACAGTAACCATACACTACGTAATAATGAATAAAATTTAAAACACAAAATTATCCATATTTTTTTAAGGGAAAGAAAACGAGATTACATAACAAGACGCGGGAAGCAAGTTCCCAAAATATCCTCTACAAGGATCATATGGCTCCCTATAGGTGTAGTGTCAAAAAAAGTGACCCCGACATCAAAATGGCCGGCATAATGAGCAAGCCAGTCGACGGCTCTGTTGCTCTCTCGATAAACATGGCGATGAACAATAGTTTAGTTCCTAGTGAACAATTCATTAATGCCGAGGACAAGAGGGTAGGGAGTCCAAGCTCGATGATCCGGGGAAGAAAGGATATCGATCACGGTAGTAGAATCAACCTCAAGGTCGATCCTGCGGTATCCCAGGTTCCATGTAACAGACAATCCTGTATAGACATCCCAGAGCTCCGCTTGGAGAGGAGTGCACCAGACAATGTTATGGGAGAAGCCTCCCCTCCAGTTGTTGTCATTGTCTTGGAGTAGACTGCCGGTAGTAGCTATGGCCAAAGAGCGGTTGCTCGCACCATCAGTGTTTAACATGATCCAGTCAGTAGGAGGTGGGGTCCAGCCAAGAAGACGCTCCTGCTGGATGCGCGGGCTGGCCACTATCGCTTTACTGTGCCACATGGCTGAGTGGAGAACCAGACCTGCATAAGACAAAATGTGAGAAATGGGTGAGTGTGGCCAAGAGAATTGAGCATCGAAGAGGGACAGATTCCTCCGTTGCCAAAGAAACCAGCAGGTGATGCCAAAGAGGAGCGGCTAGTCGTGTCCTAGCACCTTGCGGTGAAGGTGGAGGTTGTGATGGAGCCACTCTCTCAGAGGCAATCTGTAAAATTTTTGGGGAATCATCGAAGGAGGGAAGCTATTCCACACATGTCGGGCGTGAGCGTAGTCGCGGATGGCATGTAACGAGGATTCCTCCAAGGAACAATGAGAGCAAGTGCCATTCGTAGTGAAGTGTCGTCTCACTCTTTCCTGATTAGTCAATAATCGCTCTTTCGCGAGAAGCCAGAGAAAGGACCGAATACGTTGGGGCCCTTGCCATTTCCAGATACCCTTCCAGGCTTCGGGTACTTGCGCATTGGCAATGTCTATGATCATGTTGTAAGTAGATGCCACGGTGAACTTGACGATGTCGAAGGGTCCTCAAACCAAAGTATCAGGCCCGAAGAATGGTTTTGGGGGCAAAGTCTTAGTGATAACGCGACAAATCAACTGCGGGAGAGACTGGTGAAAGTCGACTCACTGCCAATTACCGTCAGGGTCCATGAGGTCCTGGATGCAGACATTGAGCATGGAAGTCGGGATGGGGGAGAGGGCATGGGAAATAAAGGGTCCCATCTCGCGAAGCCACGAGTCTAACCAGAACTGAGTCCGGGCCCCATCCCCAATTCGCCATTGCATACCCTGAGTGACTAGGTGCCAGGTGGCCGTGATGCCTCGCCAAATCATGGATCCCCCAGTGGCATCTAAGGAGGTGGGGAGGTTGCGAGCATCAAATTTGTACTTCACTGAGAGAACCTGAACCCATAAAGCGTTCAGACTAACAATCATAGTCCAACCTAGTATAGTCAACAGGGCATCATTAGTGGCTCGAAGGTGTCGAATACCCAAACCCCCTAACAATTTGGGTTGGCAAACCTCCTTCTAGTTGACAAGGTGGGTCTTCTTAGATCCACTAGCGAAACCGTATAGGAACTGATGCGTTACTTTCTCGATCGCATCACACAAGCTGCGGGGTAACCGGACAGTCTGCATGGTATAACTAAGGAGATCTGCAATGACGGACTGAACCAACGTAGTCCGGCCTATCAAAGATAGAAGGTTGGCAGTCCAGCCAGACAAACGTTGTTGGACTTTGTCAAGAATGTGTTGGTAGGTCCTTTTGTTAACACGATCGTGTAGAAGAGGAACGCTTAGGTAATGGCCAAGGTCTTTGGTCTGTCTAAATCCAAGGGCTCGACTTAAGCTCCGTGTCATAGAAGAAGGCATATTAAGGGAAAAGAAGCAACGAGATTTTGCATGGCTGATGCGTTGCCCGGAAGCGTCACAAAAATCCTAAAGAATTCCTTTATGACAGACACCTGGTCCTGGGAGGTTTCGGAAAAGAGAATGAGGTATCCACGAAGAAAAGATGAGACAAAGGCGGACCATTACGGCTCAGTTTTATAGCTACCACTGCCCCTGAGACACCACATTAGTGATCGTGTGCCCTAATCTCTCCATGCAGAGCACAAACAGATACGGGGAGATAAGGTCGCCATGGCGAATACCACCGGACATGCGGAAGGCAAGGTTCAGGACGCCATTCCAGTTGACTTGTAGGGAAACGCTGGTAATGCACTTCATGATCAGATTAATCAGGAATCCCTACGTTAAATAACGTTTCTTGGATGAACTCCCAGGATAGTCGATCATAGGCTTTTTCCAGATCCACTTTTATAGCTATAAACCCTTTCCGCCCAGATTTACTTTTCATGGTGTGGATAACTTCTTGAGTGATGATAATGTTATTTGTAATCAATCGCCCAGGGACAAAGCTGCACTGGGTCGAAGCAATCAGGTCGGGGAGATACGATTTGAGACTATCCACAATGATCTTGATAATGGCTTTGTAGAGCACCGAAAAGAGCGCGATCGGTCAAAACTAAGTAATCGAGGTGGGAGAAGGAATCTTCGGTATGAGTACCATGATAATGCGATTAAGCGCTGATTCCCAAAGTTCATACCGGAAGACCCGTTGGAGGAATATGGTCAAGGAGAGGCTAATAATGTCCCATTGTGATTGATAAAAAAGGGTGGTGAACCCATCAATCATAGGTGCCTTGCTCGGGGCCATACTGAAAAAGGCACACTTGACCTTAAAAGAAGTAATAGGGCTGCCAAAGTCCTCAATCGCATGTTGGGGTAGGGGAAACTGGCCCTGGAGAAGTCTAGGTGGGGTTTGCAACATCTCGAAATGATATAAAGTTTCAAAGTATTGCTGCGCTAACTGTCAGATGCTAGAGGGGTCAGAAAACACAGATCCATTAGCATCAGTTAAGGAGGTGACATGCACCTACCGTATATGGGATCGAGTGAGAGTATGAAAGTACTTGGTGTTTCTGTTACCCTGGAGGACCCATTGACTTCGGGACCGCTGGTGCTAGTAGAGTTCTTCTTGACACAAGACCTGTTCCAATTCAGTCCAAAGGTGGGCCTCCAAGTCTCTAAGGGAAGGCATGTCCGTGTCGTCAAGGCACTTTTGGATACCGGTAAGCCTGGCCAAGAGGCGTTTCTTGCTGTGGAAGATATTACCAAATGTGGTAGCGTTCTAGTGTTGAAGTCGCTATGAGAACCGACAGAGGACATCACTGATATCCTGGCTAGGAGCTGGCCAATTGTCGACGACAAATTGACCAAAACGATCATGAGTGAACCAGGCGGACTGAAACCGAAAGGGTTTATGTACGAAAGGAGAGGAGATATGCGGGTTGAGCGTAATGAGGAGAGGCTGATGGTAAGATTTCAAGAATGGTAAGTGGGTAACCGTAATCGGGAAAGGATACCAATCATGAGAGTAGAAGGCACGATCTAACCGAGCTAGGATCGGTCCTCTCCTCCAAGTGTAGCGAGGGCCCAAGAATCCAAGGTCTTGAAGATTACAGTTATGCACATAGTCTCGGAAGTGAGTGTTAATGATAGGTTAGGAGCAGGAGTTGCCTCGCTTATCGCCACTCTCCAACTTGGCATTAAAATCTCCCCCTAAAAGCCAAGGTTTGTGCATGATACCCACTATTTTCTGCAGGAGTTCCCACAAATGTTTTTGCAACGAGTATGTCAGACTTGCGTAAATCGCCGTGAAGTCAAACGATAAGTGACCTCACTCGATATTGACATCCACTAATTGGCGATGAGCAAGTAGTACTCAGACACCAATATCCTCATTCCACAAAAGCCAGATACCCTCGAAAAAAATGTTCAGCTTCAACCCTAAACGAGTGGTTAAACCCTAAAGTCCGAATGGTCCTCAAGGCTCGAGTCCCACTGATACAGGGTTTGACCAAAACAACAAGAATCGGTTTGTGGATACAAAGGTAATTTTTAATGACGGGCTTGAAGGTGCGCCCTCCAGCCCCTTGCCAATTCCATATGAAAATGGACATAAAACAGGTTAAAGAGGGAAGACTAAACAAGAGGGGAGTCGTTCGCACAAGCAGGCAAATCTTGCTCCGGACAAGCCTAACTATCGTGAGGACTATCCTCTATAGGGGTATCCGAAGCTCCAATAGGGCCCCGACCGGTATCAATTTTATATCCGAGATCGAGGGATGTGAGGGAGGAGATCGTAGGGTTACGTGGACGATGGCCCAACGTTGGAGCTACAGGCTATAATGATATCGGCCTCTACGTCTCGAGGGTCCAAATGCTCCGGGTCTGGCAAAGAGATGGAAGGATCTTGGATTATAATATCTGCATGAGAGGGAAGCGAGAGGGCCACATATTGCAGGCTTGGATTAGGTTGAGTAACAGGAATGGGCTGGGGGGACGACTTGTGTGCATCAGGTTGGACGCCGGCTAGGGCTTAGGTGGCCAAGCCTGGAGCCGAGCCCGCAGGATCTAAGGAGAAACTAGCAACTGCTAGGCCTTAGGTAGACTGGGCTGGATATTGGCCCATAGGCATCACTATAACATCGGACGGCATCGTACGAGGGCTGTGAGGCATCTGGCTTAGCGAAGATGTAAAAGATGCACGTTTAGAGCGAGCTGCAGCAGACGAGGCAAGGGATTTAGGGTTGGGGCGCAACTTAGTGCAAGAGGGCGTCGTCTGGTTAACTCTGAAGTGACTGGCCTCGGGCGCTGGGGAAGTGTCCGTTGGTACCTAACGGCTTGAATCTGAACAACGCTGCAAATCGCAAGCTCGGCAGAGTCACCTAGGCGGAGCTGGGTGCCTTACCCTGGCGGAGCTGAGTAGGAACGGAAGGAGGCCGGCGCAACCTTCGTTGAACTTGCATCAATGGCCCGAACTCAGGGCTACTCAAATCGTCGGTGGAAGGAGCGTCAGGGCTCGCGGGAGGGGCTGATGGAGTGACATCCCCTGGGCCTGTAGTGGGTAGGGTTGGGGACTGGGGGTTTGACAAGGAAGTGTTGTCGGGGAGAAGCGTGGTGGTGATCTGTCCAGCGGTGGCGGTCGTTCCAGCAACGCGAGAAGGATAGGTTGAGCTCCATGGCCAACTTGTCCACAAGAAAAACAAATATGAGGAAGACCCTCGTAGGAAACCTTGATGAGCTCACCATCGAGTTCCACCACAGAGCGGAGCGGGGTCTGGAAATCAATGTCCACCGCAACACGCGTGAATTTTCCATGATGAGTGTTTTGTGTAGTGTGGTCTATTTTGAGAGTTTTTTCGACTAAATTCCCAAGGGCCATGAGAATGGATGGATGGTATCGTGCTGCCAACAATTCTGGGAAGCGAATCTAAGCCACGACGTGCGAAATTTTCCCTATGGATGGCCGAAATTCGGGAAACCATTGAACCGAGAGGGCTTGGCCAATGATAACCTACGGTCCTTGAGTGAGGGTGTTGATGAAATCGTCTTCGATCACAAATTTGATAAGGTAAAAGTCATTTTCAAGGTCAACCAATTTCATGGGGCCCTTAGGTTTCCACAACGAGGTAAGGCGTGATTTGAGTGTACTGAATCCTAGCTTCCAACCTAAGAGTTTGATTATAACAGTGTGCACCCATGCTTGGTCCAATTTTCCTTTGAATGCAATAGATAATTCGATACCCAAGTCGAAGATGCCTTGTATGATAGAAATGTCACCTTCTTTAATGTCAATGGCTTCCTCCTCTGGCCAGTCTAACTCGCCTGCACCAACGCCAAATTCAGTTTGGGTAACCACTATGGCACTGTAGCTCAGTGGAGGGTGCGGTAGTCCAGGTGTAGGAGGAGGGGGGTCCTCTTCACGCTCACGTAACCTTACTTTTTTGGCAACGTGGTGTGCAGAATCAGTGAGGTTGGTGGTGACCATTGTGGCCAGAACAAAGCAATCGGAGCAGCAGAAAGCAAACGTCGCTGTAACAAATTACTGTAGCAAATCTCTTGTTGCAGCACATATCTGTTCCAACTCTTCTTAAACTCCAAAATTATCCATATTTATGTAGGCTTTTGCTTCCAACTCTTCTTAAACTCCAAATAGTGTAATTTTTTTAATAAAAACATATAACGGATCTCTTGATTTGCTTGTCATGTTTGAATTGATGTGGTTCCTCTCAAAACGCATCACCTCATCATTGTTACATACCAAGAGATGCATATTGAGAAATTTTAGCCATTGGTAATGGTTCACATAACTTTACCCAGACCATCCATTTAAATTAAATACATGCCATAAGATTTAAAAACATTTACCATATAGTCAGGCTCATCTCAATCGTTGATCTTTAATAGATTTGATCTCAATTGACCATTTGAGAATCTATTTCATTCATTGATAATTTTTAAAAATGGTTAAGATTCATGGATACTCATCCATCCACATCTATACTCATGGGCCTAATCAAAACTTTTTATATGGTCTCATCTTATAATGCTTAAGTAGTAAGCTACATAATTTTAAAGGAAGAAGAAGCTATTTTTGATGTTTTGGATTCACACAATAATATTTTAACTCTTAGTGACATTTTCTTCTTTTATTATTTAAAAATATAAAAATCATGGGATGTCGATTCTTTATCCTTTTAATCATAACCATCCATTCTATCTTATAAGAATTGCCCTATTTTATTTTCAAAAAAATTTGATTGACATCGTTTGTCTATAAAATTATCTCTAATCTTTAACCTCCTACTGCTCTCTACTTAATTACACATTCTAAACCCCAATTTTGTGTTTTAAATGATTTAGGTTACATCATATAAATAATAAGGTCCTTAAATAACATCTAAATATCATTTCTATAAGGTAAACATTATTTGTTACTTCCCTAATCCCTCTTTTATCTAATGCTTTTGTTGTTCTTTTAAGATTACTATTAGTTATTTATCAAACTAGCCAATCCTTTGCTTTCTTCATTTTATAGTTTTTGTAAACATTTATTAGGTGAGTTAGTTTTCTTTTTAAGGATATTGTTAATTGGCATTATATTTGTTCACTACATAGTTTCTCTGTTTAAGAAAAAAATTCTTCATTTGTTTTTCTCTTAAAAGTAATATAATAAAACTTTTTAAGGTCATTAACACATGTCAATGCAATTGTTCATGTTTCTATAATGCAATTATTCATGTTTCTAGAAGTTTGTTTATAATTCTAGAAGCATGTTCCAAATTTGAGTTCATTTCATTTTTTTTAGTATGTTTGATGCGTGATAAAGGTTTTTAGGATTGTTGATCTTAGGTTTGTGTTGTTAAGAAATTAGGCCCAATTTCATCAGCCAAGTTGGTTTTTTTTTAAGTTTTTCTAGTCATATGTGAAGTTTTGATGATAGGTTATAAGAATTATGAAAAACATAGAGCCCATTTTGGTTTACTTCATCTAAGTCTATTATTTATCTCTTATTTGTTTAGAATCTTTACTTTAGTTATCTTTTTTTTAAATAGAAAACCATATATTAATTGAAGCCTAGTTAAAGAAATAGAAATAGGTAATTGGGCCCTTAAACCCAAAGTTCTTTCTTTCTTTTTATAAATTAAATGGATTCATGCCCAATTCATTTATTTAGCCTATATCTAGTTTCCTAAGCCCAATAATTTTTTATTATTGGCCTAATAATAGTCATTAGTTTTCGTAGCACATGTACTTTATGTCTTATAGGTGTTAGACTTAAAAAAAAGGATAAATTCAACTCATCTTTTTACCAATATATAGTATGACCAGAAATATGAGACAAGTAATTCCTAAAATAAAATTTTGGTTTTAAAGAAATGAGCTTTCCATAATTTTCTTTTAAACATTTGTTGATCATACAGAATTGTCAACAATTTTTTTCTTTTTTAAAAAGCTGATATTGATCTGCTAAAGTTTCATTCAATTCCTACCAATATCTACCTCAGGAATTAAGAACATAAATCGAATGGTACAAACAAGATGACCAAATAAAACTAATGAAATATTCATACCAAAGGGATTACATCCATTAATAAGTTGTGAAGAGTTTAACCATAGCTTAACCATCCCATAAAAAAGCATATTCATCCCTGGAATTGAATATCTCAATCAAGAATTATTTTTGATCCAATATGTAGGAATTAATAAAAAAGGCAAATATCTTATTATGCACCAAATATGGCTTGGTTATTGACCAAGTAAATAGATCTACCATTTCTTGAAATCTCTCTTATGACTTAAAATCGTATTATAACATGTACCCACCCCCCACTCCGATTATAGAATAGATGAAAAAATTAAAAATAGATTTTTTTTTCAATGAAAAAATTCTCGATTGGATTAGGATGGGGAATTAGTTCTAGTTTAGGCTTAGTTATCATCCATATATAAATCAAACACATACTTACGAAGAAGGTTAATCTTTAAAATCCAATTCCAATTTTAGTATATTCATAAATGTTTTTATATATGCATATACAATATCATTACCTTATTTGATTTAATTCAAAAATCACTTTTTTTTGTAATAAATGCATGAATTAAGAAAAAACTCATTTATAGCTCAATTTAGATAACTTAGGTGATGGCTTTCAAAATAGTTTAACTATGGGCCTTTGTGTTAATACTCCAAATATCTCGTCCAAAGCTCCAAAATCAACTAAAAGAAATTTTACTCTTAATTGTTTGTTTATGGGTATCTATATGAATATATGGCTCAATAAAGAGGCACGCAAGGAGATGGAAAATAAAAGCCCTAAAAACAACTATTGTTTAAAAAAAGGGTATATAAAAAAGGGAATAATTTAAGGCCCTAATTACTCAAATTCAACTAGGAAAGAAGGATAAAAAAAGGGAATAAAAGGACTTAAATATTCAAATTCAATTAGGAAAGAAGGAATCAAAATTAAGTAAAGTTAGTTTAGGCCTATAAAAAAGTTCTCATTGCTTTTGTTGATCAATTTTTACTAGGGCCTATAAATCCATTAGTTTTTCCCTCTTTATTTTAAATTTAGCCTTAGGTTTTTCAAGCTCAGTAGAATCTTCAAGACATGTTTAGCCTATTTTTATTTAGAACTTCAATTTCAATATAAACCCATTTTAAAATTCTAAAATCTTTAAATTCTTCTAGCCCATTCAAATTCTCATTTCAGTAATTATTTTAGGGTTTTCTTTTTCTCATTCATCAATCCTAATTCATAAAATTAAAAGTTCATCAATCATGTTCTTAATTTATCTTTTAAATAGACTCTTTACATCTTCCTTATTGCACGATACTCTTTACCATGGTCCAAACTTTTAAAGTCCTTTTTAGTCAACATTATATTTTTCACTTAAAATCGAACGTTCAATCAAATTGCCTTATACTTGCACCATATTGATATTAACTTTCATCTCACTTGATTTTTAATTTTTCTCAAAAAACTACAAAATTTATCATAAACTTAAGTAATTTTTTAGACAGAAAAAGTGGGGTCCTAACACCTTCCTCGTCTTATAATTGACCTTCAAATTTTATTTCTCAGTTTAATACTTTATAGTTCTATCCCTTTAAGGTTTTCTCTATCTTTTCTTAATAAGTTAAGGTGATAACTCCATAAAATATAAATTTATCCATCATGAATCATCCTTTTATTTAAGGCATTCTTTAAACATCATTATGTAAAAATAAGAGGAAGCATTAAGATCTTCAAGAATTATATGGGTTTTAGATTTCTACATATGGGCATAGACAATTATTATATATGGAGTTTTTAAACAATGAATATGAGTTCTTCGTGGAACTTGTGAGAAACATTAAACACAAATGGAATACATTTTATTGTATAGACAATTCAAATTAAAGATAGACATTATTTTCTCTAATGAGATTTTGAATATTGAAGAACTTCAAAATCGGATTGTGAAAGTTGACAACATTTTTTGATATATGGAGATTTTGAAAAGGAAAAGAGCAAGGATTATTATATGTAGATTGTACAGTGTAACTTCTTTATAGTAGGAAAGATTGCATTCCTAAACAAACCATATGTTGGCCCCCTAATTTTTCTTGTTAAATAAAGCATGATTTAAATAAATTAAGAGGTTTGATGGATAAAGTTTTGGAGCTACTTGTTATGTAAATGTTAGTAGAATTTATTATATGGTTTGGTTGTATT
>JANIHY010000208.1:39008820-39019913 GCA_027479065.1 Erythroxylum brevipes
GCACCCTCATCGTAGGATATGTACCGGTATGACCTGCGGGCGTAGCGGTGTATACTCTACGGTAAGGGGGCGCTACAGCCGCGATCATCATGACATCTTCATTCTTCGTCCATCTTCTTCATTCTTCAATTACCAAATTTCTAATACTCACAAATACATCAAACACCTCTTAAAACGTAAAATTAAAATCTAATTCTTGCTTTAAACTAAACAAAACACTTAGATTGCATACAATCACTAACAATTACATAATTATAAGCCCACACACATGATAATCAACTAAGAAGTACTTAAAAACACACTTAAACATCTATCAAAACATAATATAATCTATACCTATCGCATAACATAGTGGTGGACTAGTTGTTTTTAATTAAAATAAATTAATAAAAAGGAATGCAAAGTTAAAATTGGAAATGAGTTGCAATAAAGAGAAGATTCTTATTATTTGTCAAACAATTAAAAACAATTTTAATGAAAATATTATGTGAAACATAATTAAGAGAAACATGGATGTATCAAAGAAGAGACACAACTATGAATATCATATCTTTTATAGACATGTCATAAATACAATATAAATGTGTCAACAAGAGTTACAGGTGTGCCTATCAACTCTAGTCGTTTGTAATTCTGTTCTAAACTCAATCATTTGAATCCCTAAACCTATGTTTTGAATGCATTCAAATTTTGATAGATGTGGTTTAGAAGTCAATCTAATCTTTTTTAATTTTTTATTCAAGGAAAGATATTTTCTAATGACATTAGAAATAGTTTTCTAATTACATTATAATATGTTACTTGTATAATTTTGAAAAGGAGTTTTTCTCAATTATAATTAGTAAGTAGAATAATTTATTGCAATTTGTTTTTAAATAAAGTTGATTAAAGGAGTTAAGATAATTGGAAATAGTTTCCAATTAGATTTGAAAATTGTTTTCAAACCAAATTAAATTTCTTTTAGAATAGGAATTTAATTCATTTAAGAATTAATGGGTTTGATCTAATTTAATTTTTTTAAGGAGTTGGAAATATTATTTTAGATTATGAAGATCAATAAGTAGAATCAAACGAAGGTTGATGTTTTATTCATATAATTTGATTATAAGTGTATAAGTTGCATGCTTTATTTATATGGTTGATATATATATATTGGATGCATGTTAATCGTATGATTTATATATATATATATATATGATATTTTACATGCAATTTTGTGATTAATGAGATGAATGAAATTAAAATCCCTTATTAAAATATTAAGTATACGTTGAAAACGTGATTGTTGTCTTCTATTATTATAAGAATAAACCAGAGTTCTGTTTATTGTAAGCTTGTTAAGCAAATTCAACGCCGCTTTTACCCAAACATATTTAATCGTATGAAAATGGGTTCTACTTAACTAAATTTGTGTGATTTGGATGAGTAACTCATGATCACATGAATTTAGAGTTAGGGTTAAGAATGACATATAAGATATGTTTTAGTAAGAGTTGTCACCTAACGGATCTAGGAGTCAAATGAGATGTGATCGAAAAAGTTGTTATCTACCTAAATTAAGTTTAGTTGGTTTTGTTAAGCAAACACAAGATCAACTATACTTGAATGAGATCCTAGCCCACTAGAAATATTAGAGTAATCTTTCTGAATAATAGTGAGGGCTATTATTTCGAATAAAATAGTAGGAGTATCCAAATATATAATTGAGGTCCTAATCTAATTTGGTTGTCATAGCATATAATTGATTGCTTGCTTTCTTACATTTTTTTTGTTCTGAGTGAAACTCACCTTGTCTAGTATAGTTGATACTAAGTTAATGAACCAAATTTCTTAGATATAGGTTATATTTGAGAAGAGTTCTTAAAAGCTAGATTAAAAAAATTTGTATGCCTGTTGTTTTATTTTGCTATTAATCTTGCTTGAGGATTTGAAATTAAAGTTTTAAGATATATGTTAAAATCATATAAATGAAAAAATGTATTGACATTTTGGCTTGACTAATGTCTTATAAACTTTGACGACAACATGTAAGATATGTGTCAACATCATGATAGCAAGATACAAAAGGTTACAGAGAGTATAGTTTAAAGGTATAATCCCTTATTGGAATTGTTCCACTTAATTTAGCCTACTATAAGCATAAACATGGACATCAATTAAAGGTTTTGTTATAGTATGATAATAATTGTCATAAGAAGAAAAATGATTGCATAACTTATCTTGTCTATACTTGATATGATAGAGATCATATGTATTTCTAATTCATGCTTATGAGTATTTGATACTGAATTTTGATTCAACATTATTACAATGTTCAAAGCATGATAAGAAATATATTGTTAAGTAAAGTAGTTTATCCAATTTTATAAAAATAGTTTGTATGTGTTGGATCAAAGGAGACTTATACTGAACATAAATGGCAAGACCAAAAAATTAGGTAACCGAGACTATCCTTTTATGCTCATGTTAGTTAAATCAACATAACGAGAATAATAAAGTTACATGCAAGGACATAGGTATCCTTATGATTACGAATCGTATGAAACTTGTGAAACTTATCTAGTTGAGAAATAACCCAATCAACCTTTGGTGAAAGGATGATGATTGTATTGAATTGTTAAATTTATAAATGTGATGTATTGGATGGAATAACAATTCATATAGGATAATACTTGTATTTCATTACATTACTAATGACTTTATGAGATATAGTCATATGTATTAAATGAAATAATGATTTAACAGTTTGAAAAGTTCAAATTGTTTAAATTTAAGCAAAAATTAAGCATGGAGAATGTTGAAACACTTCGATGAGATCGTTGTGGTGAGTTTTAAATTTTTGGTTATCTATGGGGAATGAGATTATGTGGTGAATACCTTCACAACTAAGTTCATAAGAGTATGAAGTTTTGTAAAGAGGAAATTACAATATGAGATATTGTATAATGCAATAGTATTTCTTATATAGCAATGACTAGTACAATGGATTACCTTTAATAGTTCCAATTTAATCAATTAGCAAGATTTTATATTAAATATGAAATGTTAAGTCTTTTAAAGAGTCAAATTTGATGATTCAAGGATGTGATAATTGGTTGAAGCATACATTATCCATCAAGTTTAGAACTACATCGGAAAATAAAAAGTTTATGAGATATCCAAAATGTTGTATATAATCTTACAGACCTATTGAACAAATTGTTTGTTTCAATGCATGTTCATAGGAGAATGATTCTCAAGATAAGTAATAGGAGTAAAATGAAATTTGAAAAGTTCAAAACTCATGATAATACATCTAATTGCAACTATTGCCTTTATTAATACATTTGATGTATAGAGTTCAAAGGTATGAGACATTGAAAGATTTACTTTCATGATGAATTCAAAAGGTTTATTTTGAAGATGATTGTGAATTTATCATGTCTGCAAGAAGGTCAGTAGGAGTATAGTAGTCCTTTTCAGTGAGAGTATGTGGAGACATATTGCTCACAGAGAACAACAATTCTAACTATCAATTGTTGAAAACATAATTATCCAAGAACAACTCTTGTTGGATATGAAAAGGTAACAATTTAATTCTAGGAATTAGATTTATAGTGATAGATTGGACGTTATTAACTTATTATAAGTCCAAGTACATGGATAATGTAGTAAAGATGTTTAGTATTTGAGATATCAGATACTGGTAAAATATTAAAGATATCCATTACTCTATGTGTGAGTTGATATTTGAGTTCAAGATAATAAGAATATAACTTTAGTAGTAAATCCTAATTAAGTTTAATTTACTTAGAACAATATCATTTAGGATTTGAAAGGTTCCAATAATAGAAATTGGTTGCTAATTAAGTTATAATACATTTTTCATTTAATGGAAATGATTATGATATAGTACTTGATAATGTACTAAAGATGTTTAGTATTTGAGATATCAGATACTTGTGAAATATTAAAGATGTCTATATTACTCTATGTGTGAGTTGATATTTAAGTTCAAGATAATAAGAATATAACTTTAATAGTAAATCCTAATTAAGTTTAATTTACTTAGAACAATATCATTTAGGATTTGAAAAGTTCCAACATAGCAATTGGTTTCTAATTAAGTCATAATACATTTTTCATTTAATGGAAATGATTAAACGGATCAATAAGCTCTTTAGTGAACTTAATATAGTTCTTTACATTGTTTAAAACAGTAATGTACTGTGAAATATTAAAGTCATTGAGCATGCATAGGGAGCTAATGTCTCATTAGAGATCCAAGGATGTGTTTAGTCAAATTTTCTTAATTATGATGATAATTAGGATAGGACTTGTAAGTTTTAAGCAAGCGCTCACTATAGAGAATCTTGTAGAATTCTCTCATTAAGCCACTATTCCAGCAGTAAAATAATCGTCATATGGTGATGTGGTATAAGATACTTAAACAATTGGCTTAGTGCAAGTAAGAGATTGTTGGTTTATGTTCTATGACCAATCGTTTTGGTTGTAATTTAGTAACAAATTATTTAAAGGCATTCTTTATCTTGTACATGTTTATAAGTAACTGATAAAGTCCATGGGATAATTGTATATTTCAAATGAAATTATAATGAAATTATAATTATAAGTTTTATATTGCACTTATGTATTATTTCTAAATGTTCATAATTATTATTCATTAATATTGGACATTAATAGAATATAAAAAGACTAGCACACGTTTTGATTTTTCTTATGAAGGAAGTAGTCAATCTCATAAGCTAAAGTATAGAGATACTTAAACAAATGTGTGGGTACTTGTTAGAGAATAAATTCACTGAACAAACCCGATATGAAAAATCTATTTGGAACATTACTTGTATGTCTATGGAATTCTCATTGTGATGAATGTATAAATGATTCTTTGACTTGAGATCACCAAAGTTATCTTGTATAGGGATTTTTACGTTTTGATATTATTTACAATCTATTTAAACATGGGTTGTTCAATCGGTAATCATTGGATGTAGCATGAATTATACGGAGATAATTGTATAATCAAGATAGGATTCATCACCCTAAAGTAATTAGGGAGAATGTTCAGTTTTTCTCGATTAGTATTGATTTGGAAAATCTTTGGCCAAGGTAGAATAAGGTTTTGTAAATAGTTTACAGATGTCATTAATTGAATCAATAGCTAATGGCGAAAAAATAATATGATTAGACTCAAAATAGATTAGACATTAATTACATACTCTATGTCTAATCGAAACATTAGTTAATGAAAGGATTGAATAATACGAAAAATTATGCATGGAAAGGTTTATTAAAACCACTTTGACATTCCTAAATATTTGGGTGGTTATGATGCATTATTAGATGTCAATCTTGATCCATGATTATAAATTGCTTAATTAGAAAATTAAAGATACATTAAAAGAAGTTTTAATTTATCTAATTCTAATTATGAATTAGAATTATAATTTATAATCATTATCAATCTTTTTGAGAATCTAATGGATCTCACATATAAAATGAATTGAAGAAAATAAAGCTAATTTAATCGAGTTAGACTTGATTGTAAAGTTTGAGAAACTTTATAATTAAATATGAGATATTTAATAAATAAGGATTCATATAAGATATTGAATCTTATTTGGGCATAATTGGTATTTAATTAGAATTATTTTTAATTTTAATTAAAGTTTAATTAAAATTAGAATTTAATTTCAATTAAATTACTAAAATGTCTAAAGTTTATTATAAATAAGCTTAAGCTCTATAGAATTAGTACTTCTGGCTTAACTCTCTCTATAAGAGTTACAGAGTTCTCTCAGCTTGTTCTATGGATATTGTTAGAGGTCAAGCACTTATACAGCTACATTGGAAAATGATTGGTTCGGAAACGGTTCGAATGATACAATAAGATAAAAATCAAACTTTGGAATAAGATATGAATTAAGTTTATGCTTTATTATAATTTGTATTAATCATTTTATATAATTAAAGATATTTTGGTTTTTGAGAAATCAAAGGTTATGAAAAAGTTTTGTAAATATTCCGCTATGGTTCGGATCAGATTTCAACTTAGTTTCCCAACATCCCAATCTCCTTAAATAATACTTTGATAACCTTATACCAAGGTTCCCAGCCTTGGTCAATTATAGATTTACATTTACACCCATTTCTCTCCGTAACGAAACTTTAGAAATTATGTCAAATATAATACTGAACATAATCATGCGTTTTGTATTAGTCAGTGTGACCAAACTACAGTATCTTTATTCCAAGAAGAGCATGAATTAAGAATATAATCATCACCCAAAATTCACCTATTCTTTGTAAGGAAAAAAGGAAGCACAAGCCTTAAAGTATTAAAAAATGACTTAGAAACAACTTATGATAACGTAAATTGAAATTTGATAGGTCTTATACTTGATGAAATAGAAGAGGCCCCTAATATCGAGTTCCTTCTCCTTCAAGAGACTTACAATAAGAGGGAACTTTTGTCTCCCTATTTGTTGGTACTTTACATAGGAAACTTAAGTTACGTGATCACTAAAACAATGAATAATAAAGAAATGGAAACCTCTTAAATTGTCCATGCGAAGGTTATATCTTTCTAGCTTATTCGTTGTTGATGACCTCCTCCTCATTAGGCAAAGCTTCCTTGACCTAAGTTAACATTGTGCTAAAATGTCTTCATAATTTCCGCTTGCTCTTGGGTTTAAAGGTAAACTTTGATACATCCAAGGTATAGTTTTCTCCAAACACTTGTAGGAAAACCAAATGAATTCTAAGAGTTAGGCATGAAAGCCACAAATTAGCTTGTTCGGTACCTCTATTACATTCTAGAGGCACGAAAGCCATGTACGGAGGTCTGCTGTAAAAGGTTAGAAATACGCTATCCGGCTAGAGGTCCAAGAATTTGTGTCTGGATCGAAGGGAAGTACTAGTCAAGTCAATTGTGGCATCCACTAAGTCGAGTATCAAAAGGGCTGGGTGACTCGCTTCCTGTGGGGTGAAACAAAAGCAAATCGAAAATTGCACTTAGTCTCTTGTCCGGTGCTGTGCAAACCAAAAAAAGGAAACAGGGCTAGCAATTAGAAGTGCAAGTACTACTAACAAGGATTTTATCAAGAAGCTAGCTTAGAATCTTTTGCATAAAGACCATAACCAATTTTTTCCAAAAAACATGGGGGAAAGGAGGACTTTCTTGTTTATATTCCTTATGGATATTGTTCTAATATTTAGAAAAGAATAGTAGAAGGTAGAGATATTTTACTCAAGGCTGTAAAATGAAGAGTGGGGAATGGATCGTTTGGTAGGGTTTTGGATTGATAAGAACGGCAGAAAATGGCTATTTTGTTTTTGCTTTCTCAATACCGATTGGAAAAGATTTGGGAGCAGGGCTAAATCTTGACGAAGGTAAAGGTCAACATCCCAGTCTAAATGGATAACAAGGGGTCCTTTCGATTAAATTTGGAATCGATTTCTTGATTCAAGAAGATAAACCCAACAAAAACACAATCAGAGAGGCCATCAACTCTCTATAGTGAGACATAAGGCCTTTGTCTGGTCAATTATGGAAATCTTTCATCCCAACTAGCATTCGAAATTTATTTTTCTTTCGAAGTTTGATGAATTAGGTTAAGGATAATATCTACTCTAGTCTCCATAATTCTAGTGGACTTCCATCATCCTTTCCTCTGATGAAACAGTGAGAAACCAAAGGATTCCGTGCTACTTTTAGGGCTCGGAATACTGTCCACTAAGTGCTTCTCTTCATGTGATTACATATAACCATATCACAAGGATTTTGCGAAAGAAAAATATCTAAAAGTTGAACTGCTTAGGATATTTTGTCGACAAGTGTCACCTGCATCATATTTTGCTGCCGTTCAGTTCTCCTCCTCTTCCATCCCATTCATTAGCTTTTGCTTAACCTTCCCAAGGGAAAGTTCGAGGTTCGTTAGCTGCATCACAAAATGTCACCTAAGCTATGATGTTCCGTTAAGAAGCCACAATAGAACACGGAGAACTTCACTGTGAATTAAGTAAAAGTCAATGGAAACCGCTAGTTATTTACCTCTTGTGTGGCGAATCTATTGTGGAGGAACAACCCACTGAACAGATCAAAACTATCATTCATGCTGCTTTCTTTCTGCCACAAAGGAGGAAATTTTCAAGTTATCAGGTTGATACCATAACATCCAAGGAAGCTCCAAAGGGAAGTTTTAATGAAATTTTAAATGGTGGAAAATTACCAACTGAATGAGCGTCTCAAAGCTTTTTGTGTTGATTGGTGTGGAAGTGATCTCCATTTCCGACAGAATCCTGTTAAATTGGAACAACAGGAAATTTACTTTCGAAGTGCCTGTCCAGATTTTGTTTATAATGTAAGTCAAAATTATTTTACCTGGCTATAGTGTGAGTGAGAAATTGACTCCTCGCGGCTAGTTTGTCGTGTTCTTCACAGGACATTTCCAACATTCTACAACCCTACACATAATCAGGTTTGATTTATGTTTGGTAAGAAAAGAACTCGTAAGTATTGAAAGCAGTACAACAGACGTAGATTCAGAGCAAAATTCACATGCTTAAAGCTTGGACGATGGAGTAATATCCAAAGCTAGAATGCTTGAAATTGAAAGCCTGGTTTTATCAAGTTCGGCTAAATCCCATCAAGAGGATGGAGAAGGGAGTAAGAGCTATTTGCTATCCCTGACTGTCTGCTTAATAAGATTCAATGGCTAAAATCGTCGGAAAGGAAAAAGAAAAGGAGAGGTGGTTGTTATCAAGTTGGCAACTGGCAATATGGTTGCTCTCGGACACTTAATTCCTGTTTTTGGACTTTAGCAAAAGTACTCTGTGGATCCAGGAAAGTTTCGATAATTTTGTCCTCGAAAAGATACTGATGTATGCCTAATCTTTTTGAGATTTTGTAAGAATCAAGTTTGGCTGACAGAAGAACATGGCACGCGCTAATTACGAGATCGTGGTGGCGTGTATATGCACAACTGCTTCTGCGTTGACATAATCCACATGACCACTAGGCAGCATCTTGTTCGAAAATTTAAAGGTTTAAGAGTCTTGTCGGCGATATTCGACAAAAGGATAAAGCTCACCTCGCTTTCAAAAATTCGTAGAAAGCTGGAACACGTTGATTTATCCCTTATTCGAACTTTTTCATACACGAATGCTAAATCATTCCACCCATTCTTGCCACTCTCTGGCCCAAACATAGGGTGAGTGCACAGCACATCTGATTCTTCTGGCAGCACCTACATAATCAATTCTGTAATGAGTTTTCGGACTAACATTTAACCCAAAATCACAGTGGAATAGGAAACAGGTGAACATTATGAAGGGAAATCAGCTACTGGGTATGGATGTGTACTCGGAGTAAAACTTCTCTAGGGAACTCCTTGACTGAGAGAACATCAGCGAATAGAGTTGGTCGTTTCAGAGTATGAAGTGGCATGGACTGGAGCACCTCGGGCAGTGAAAGGATGGATGTGCAAATGAGAATAACATCGTTACCAGTTCCAAGGAATTCAGAAACGTCACTGACAACAAAAAGGAGTAAAAATATAATTAGAATTGCATGTTTAGGGGAAACTTACTCTGTTTGACTGCACTTGGGAGTTGGGATTTTATTACCTGAAGAAAGAAATGCCCAAATGTTGACAGAGCTGAGAGTGGTCTGAACGAGAAGTTGCTCGTAAAGTGTGACCTTGCTTGAGCATGGTCCTTGTCAGAAACTGTGCAAAGGGGCCGAAGCCTACAATACCTATCTTCAACGTTGTTGGTGAAGGGGAATGAGCAATTGAATTGGACATTGGACTTGGAGACGATGATGGTGTATGAGAAGGTGAGAGAAGGATGTGATCTAGAGACGAGAACTATACATGTTTTTATAGGCTCTTATTCACCCAAGATTCTTGCAGCGCAGCGTTGCTAATAGTAATACAGCCTTTGATTTTGCCTGCCTACATTAGCCAAGCAGTAGGGCTGTAGGGCAGTAGTAATGTTTTCTCCTATAGTTCAGTTTGATGGGTTTCATACTATAGGCCGGCGCATCCAAAGTTGGCTTGAGAGTCCATTGCTTGTTAAGGAAAAGAGTTCAGGCCCATGATGTTCTATGCAGTCACCTATATGAAATTCACTTGGGCACAGTTTGGTTTTAGGGGAAGGCAAAATTTTGCAAGTTGTGATAATCATTGAGTTTAGTGGCTGAGTGGAAGAAAATGTTCAGGATCCAAACTCTATTAAAAGAATTGTGAGGTAGTTGGTGACATCTATTGCTAATAATAGGACTTCATTTCTCTGGCACGATTAGGCTTACTCCGTACATTAAAGAGAATGAGCCTAGCTCAAATACAATATATACAAAATACAAATCGACGCTTTCTACAAAACTTAGAAAGCATCACTGGATAAATCTGAGGCAACTCTTCCATCATCTCCAAATTTGACTATAACTTGGGCTATAAACCTCGTTCCTCGACAAAATGAAATGCTTTCTCTTCTTTTAATTTCTAATCTTAATTTGCCCAAACCTGGCATACATAAAAGAATTAACTGACAGCTTGTCCGTCCCAAATCACCATGTCTTCTTTTCAGCAAACTTGCTCAATTTTATCTCTATGTTCGCAGAATTCCCAACTAAATTGCAAAACGACCTGTAAAAGAAGCAAGTTCTGAAACTTCGATCAGTGCATTTGAGGATTTCACACTTTAACAGTCCTGAACCAGAAATGAAGCATCATAAGAGATGAAGACATTCTTCTTATTTCAATTACAATGACAATGGCTGTCTTTCCTAATTCTGTACAGCTTCAGAGTTTCATGCACAACCTTAACAAAAATATTACAATTTGAATTCAATTGACTGTACACTAAGTGAATCTGGGGAGAGTCGCATCCTAAAGAGGTAGTTGGTTAACATGAAAGAATGACAATAAAAATAGGAATAAATATAGTCGAGAATAAGAATGAATATTATCATTATAATTACGATGGTTGGTTAAAAAAAAAGAATGATTATCATTACCATTAATAGTGGCTAGTTTGTAAAAAATATTGTAATTAATTAATTACAAAATAAATTATATTTTAATTAATGA
>JANIHY010000208.1:39037111-39051625 GCA_027479065.1 Erythroxylum brevipes
AATTGAATTTAAAAATTATTTCAAATAAAATTAAATTTTGATTTGAAATAATTTTTAGATTCAATTTGAAACTACTTCTAGTTATTTGGACTCCTTTAAATGAAAAGAATTTTCAACAAATTACTCTTCTTACTTATTATAATAATTTTATTTGGAATATGAATTTAATTTAATTAGTAATCAATGTGTTTAATCTAATTTAAATATTCAAAGAGTTCGAAGTATTATTTTAAATTATAAATATTAATAACTAGAATCAAACAAAGTTTGATGTTTTATGCATATAATTTGATTATATTGTCATGAGAAATTGCAAGATATTAATATATGTTTGATATGTTGATGTATATTTTGATTGCATGTTTAATGAGACTTATAAAATTAAATCTCTTGTTAAATTATTAAGTAAATATTTTGAATATGATTGTTGCCTTCCATTGTTATAAGAATAAATTAGAGTTTTGTTTATTGTTAGACTTATCGAGTAAACTCAAGGTTGCTTCAACTTGAATATATTTAATCTTATAACAATATGTCTTACTTAACTAAATTTATATGATTTAGATGAGAAAACTTATTATCATGTGAATTTAAAGATAGGGATAGAAATAATATACAGATATACTTTGAAAAGACTTGTCATATAATGGATTTAAGAATCACCTAAGCTGAGATTTATAAAGTTGTTATTTGTCTAATTTAAGTTTAGTTGGTTTGTTGAGCAAACTCAGTATCAACTAAATTTGAATGGTATCGTAGTCCATTAAAGATATTAAATTAATCTTTCAAAATAGTAGTAAAGACTATTTTTTTGAAGAAAATAGTGGGAGCAATCAATTACATAATTAAAGCCTTAATCTTATTAGATTGTTATGGCATCTAATTTGATTACTTACTTTTCTTACATTTATATTATATTCTAAGTAGAAATTACCTTTGGTTAGTATAGTTGATACTAAGAGTTAGTGAACCAAAATTTTTGAACATATATTAGATTTGGGAAGAGTTCTCAAAGAAAAAAAAAGCCCATTATGTAATATTGTTGTTAATACATGTTAAGGATTTGGTGTTAAAAGTTTTAGAAATATATCAACATCATATAGATGGAAAAATGTAATGACGTTTTGAGTATAATATGTATGATGTATGTCAATAACATTATAGCATGATGCAAGTCGTTACATAGAGTAGAGTTAAAAGTTACCTCGATGGAATTGTTTTTAAAACTCAAGTTAGCATATTAAAAGTATAAACATGGACTATAATTGCGAGGCATTTACTTAGACATGATAATAGTTGTCGTTAGAAAGGAAAAATAATTACATGACTTTTTCTTTCTAATGCTTATAAATATTTTTAATACATGTTTTGAATATATGATACTAAATTTGGATTCAACATTATTACAATGTTCATGGTATGATAATAAATAAATTATTGAGTAAAAAGTAGTTGATCTATGTTTATACAAACGATTTGTATATGTTAGATCAAGGGAGACATATACTTAACATAAATAGCAAAAATACTAAGTAAGGTAATAGAGATTATCCTTTTTTACTATATTGGTTAAACATAATGGGAATCTTAAAGTTACATATAAGGATATATGTATCCTTTTAATTATGAATTATATGAAACTTATGAAAATTGTTGAGTTAAAAAATAATTAAATCAATATTTGGAAAAAGTATGATGATGGTATTGAATTATTAACTATTATATAGATGATGTGTTGGATGTAATAATAATTCATAAAAGAATAATACTTGCATTTCACTAATTTACTATTGACTTTATGTGATAGAAACATATATATTAAATGAAGTATTGATTTAAATTTTTGAAAAGTTTAAATTGTTTAAATTTAAGTAGAAATTTAGAATTAAGAATATTGAAACACTTCAACGAGATTGATATGGTGAATTTTTTTTTAGTTTTCTAAAAAAATGAGATTTTCTAGTAAATGCTTCATTACTAAATTGTTAAACAATACAGATTTGTATAAAGAGGAAAACACAATATGATACAATATTTATTTTTTCTCTAGCTACGCTCAGCACAACAACTTATCGTCAATAGTTTCAATTAGATTAATTATTAAGATTTTATATTAGGTATGGAATGCTAAGATTTTGAAAGAGCTGAAGTTAATGATTTTGAAATGTAATATTTAGTTAAAGCATATATTATCCTTTAAGATTAGAACTATATAGAATAATAAAAGGTTATCAGATATTCAAAAGGTTGGATATAATTTTACAGACCTAGTGAAGAAAATATTTGTTTCAATTAACACTTATGGGAGAGTGTTTCTCAAGATAAGTAGAGGGAATAAGATAAAATTTGAAAGGTTCAAATCTCATGATAATACAACCAACTAGAATAAGTATCTTTGCTGATACATTTGATGTATAATTGATGGTTTATAAGACGATGAAAGTTTTACTTTTATAATGAATTCAAAGAGTTTGTTTCTGAAGGTGATTGTGACTTTATCAGGTCTATAAGAAGGTTAGTGGGAGTATAATTGTACTCTTCATTAGGAGTACATAGAGACATATTGCTAAAATGAACAATAATTCATATCTAAAATTGTTGAACCTATGATTGTCCAAGAAAAAATTTTATTAGATACTAAAAGATAACAACTTAATTATGGGAATTAAATCTATAAATATAGCTAAAGAATTTGTTTACTTGTTATAATCTAAATATATGGACAATGTACTATAGATGTTTAGTATTTGAGACATCTGATACCTGTGAAGTATTAAAGATATTATTCTATGTATAAGATGATATTTAAGTTTAAAGTTATATGGATATTAACTTTAAAAGTAGCTTTTTATTAAGGTATATTTTACAAAGAATAAAATTATTTTGAGATTGAAAAGTTTCCAATATAGTATCAATAGTAAATCAAAGCTTGAAATGATATTTAGATCAATTAGTTCTTTAATGAACTTCATATAGTTTCTTGTATTGTTTAAAAAAGGAATGTACTGTAGAACATAAAGTGTCATTGAGCATGAAAAGGGAGCTAAAGTCTCAACAAAAATTCAAGGAAGCATTTAAGAATTTTTTCTTAATTATAATGGTAATTGTGAAAATTTTGTAAGATTTAAACAAGTTTTCACTCTAGATAATCTTGTGAAATTCTCTTACTAAACCACTGTCCCAGCAGTAAGATGATTACCATATGAATATATGGTATAAAATACTTAAATAATTGGCTTTGTACAAGTGAGAAATAGTAAGTTTATGTTTACAACCAATCAGTTGATTGTAATTTAGTGACATAATTATTTAAACGTTTTTTACCTTATAAATATTCATATGTATATGATAAAGTCTATGAGATAAGTATAGATTGCAAATAAAATTATAATAAGAACATAATTATGAGATGCGTATTGTATTTATATATTATCCATAAATTGTTTTAGTTACTATTTTATTAAGATCAAACATTAATAGAATACAAGAAGACTAGCATATATTTTGTTTTTCTTTATAAAGAAAATAGTCGATCTCATAGATTAAAGTATATAGATATTTAAACAAACACATAGATGCTTGTTAGAAAACGAGTTCATTAATGTAAACCCATAAGAGAACTCCATTTGGAAAATTACTTGTATGTTTATGGAAATTATTACTGTGATGATTGTATACATGATCCTATGACTTTAGATATTCAAAGTATCTCATAAAGAGATTACTATATTTTGATACTATTTATAACTTATTCTAGTCAAGGATAACTTAATTGCTAGCCATTGGATATATTTTAAACTATATGGAGGTAATTAAGTGATTAATTAGGTTTATCACTCTAAAGTGATTAGGGAGAATGTTTTGTTGCTCTTGATTAGTATTGATTTGGGAAATTCTTGGTCAAGGTTAAACGACGCTTTGAAAATAGTGTTCAAATATCACTAATTGAATCAGTTATTGATGGTGAAGAACTAATAAGATTAAACTAAAATTGAATAGATATTAATTTCATACTTTATATCTAATTGAACTATTATCTAATCAAAGGTTTGAATTATGCAAAAAAGTCATACACAAAAAAGTTAGTCAAATTCACTTTGACATTCCTATATATTTGAATGGTCATGATGTATTGTTATACGTTAATCTTGATTTATCAATACAAATTATTTGATTAAATGAATAAAGATGAATTAAAACAGCTCAATTTATCTAATTCTAAATATAATTTAATATTATAATTTATATCCATTACCAATATATTTGGGAAACGAAATGAATCACACGCAAAGAAACGAAAAGAAAAAAGATGTTTTAATCAAGTTAGACTTGATTGTAAAATTTGATAAACTTTAAGATTAAATATAAAATATTTAATAAATAAAAACTAATATGGGATATTAGATCTTATCTGAGTCCATTTGTTATTTATTTAGAATTAATTATAATTTTAATTAAATTTAGAATTTCATTTCAATTAAATTAATAAAAGGTCCAAAATTATAAATAAGCTTAAGTTTCAAAGGAGAAAAAACTTCTTGCTTAGTTTTCTCTATAATAATTTTAGAGTTCTCTCAACAAATTCTATGGATGCTATTAAAAACCGAAGATATATGCAGTTAAGGTAGTTGAAATGAACTAATTTTAGACAAAAAGAGATTAAACTTCACAATAAAATATGAATAATGATTCACGCTTTATTAATTTTTTATGCATTAATCATGTTTTAATTTTTAAAAAGATCTTTACTTGAAAAAATCTTACGAAAAAGTTTTGAAATTATTCTACTTCCTCCAATTTCCCAACAGTTGAGAAGTTATAGTTTTTAATCAATGGAAAGACATTTTAAATTATTTCCAATAAAAATTAACTTTAAATTGACGAATGTTTTAGATTTTTTTCAAGAAAAAAATTACTCTACACGTGAGCCCTCCTTCGCCCTCCTTCTCCTCCGATGATCAAGCCCTTTCGTTTTCAATCTACCTGGTTTACACATGATAACTTCCGTCAATTTGTTGCTGCAAATTGACCTACCACTAGTCATGATTTCACTGCGAATCTCAGTAGTTTCGCGGATCACTTACGGAATTAGAATGCTACCATTTTTGGCAATATCTTTCACTGGAAGAACCGTCTTTTGACTAGACTTGGAGGCATCCAAAAGATTATTCACTCAAAGACCTGGAGGAACACCTCAGAACTGAACTGGAACAGGTCCTGTGCCAAAAAGAACTTTACTGGTTCCAGCGGTCCAGATGCCAATGGGCTCTTTAAGGCGACCGGAACACTAAGTTCTTTCATGCCATTACTCGAGCTCAGCACCGACAAGCACAGCTTACTTCCCTGAAGGATCAAACGAGCGCAGTGGCCTCAAATCCTGATAACATCCGTGGCATCGCTCAGCGTTATTTCAAGACTTTATATCGCGCCAACACTCAGCCCCAGATACCCCGTCTGCAGTACTCACAAACCAGGAAAGAGTGCGACGACATTTAACTACAGACGACGATTGTGCGCATTACCAGCAGGAGGAATCTTAGTTGCATGTCGTGCGCGACTGCTCTAAAGCCCAACAAGTATGGAACAACTTCCCTCCTCACATTGTCTCGCATGCCTTCTACACTATGTCCCTGAGGGAGTGGCTCACTCGCAATCTCCAATCTCACCGACATACAATGGGGCATGACTGGTCCATCCTATTTGGCATTACTTGCTGGTTTCTCTGGCAATAGAGGAATCTGTTCCTCTTCGATGATCAGTTTTCTTGGCCATCCTCACCCATTTTTCCTATTTTGTCTTATGCAGGTATTCTACACCAGTCAACAGCTTGGCATGATCAAGCTCAAGCCGCAGGTCCTTGCATTTGGCTGGAGCGATTCATCGGGTGGAATAAACCTCTCACGGGTTGGATCCAATTAAATAGAGATGGTGTGTGCAAACGAGCCTCAACTGTAGCTATCGAACGTGGGCTTCTCCGGGATAGTGACGGTAACTGGAAGGGCGGGTTTACACAACACCTTGGCTGGTGCACTCCATTCATTGCGGAACTCTAGGGCGTCTATATCGGGTTGATCCTTGCGTGAAATCTAGAGTACCATTGGATCGAGTTTGAAGTGAATTCCACAGTAGTGATCGAGGTCCTATCTTTCCCGGCTCACCGGACCAGATCTCTCAACTCTCTAGTTCTAGGTATCAATAAACTATTCAATAGGAACTGGCCTGTTGTTCATCAACACATCGATCGCGAGAATAACAGATGCGCCAACTGACTTGTCAATTATGCAAGTCATTTTAGTATCAGAGTCACTTATTTTGCCACACCTCCCATAGGGTACCGCATGATCTTTTTAGAGGATTTATCGAGAACCTGTTTTTTTCGATGTGCAGTGTAATTTTGGACCTTTTCTCAAAAAAAAAAAAAAAAGAGGTGATGATTACTTTAACAGGAATCGGAAACAACGACTGCAATGTCAAAAATAGGTTTGGCTGCTTTAGTTGTACCCGAACAAAAATTGGTTGGAAAGAGCTGTAATTTTGAATAAGAAGCACCCCTGAACAGCGGAAAACACTCATTGACGTCCATTCCAAATCACCGCCCACTAAGTCCGCCTCTGGAAAGCAAAAGATCTAATTTTTCTTTTCCTTCGATACGGAAAAGGGCATCAAAACCAAGCACAAAACTATCCTTTTCGCGATAAAATCTTTATTATTATTATTTTTTTAAAATTTTTAGCATGGTTTTGTTGGACAAAGAAACGAAAGTTTTATTACAGTTTGAACATATCTGCAAGACAAACAAAACCTTCTGCCACCGACCATCTAGTTCAATCGAATGGACATTCCCGATTGGGCTTATGGGGTACCTTCTGTCAGCGTAATCGGGGAGCGCTTTTGTTTTCCATATCCCATGGAGTTGACTGTAAACAAGAAGGTTAAAAAACTTTCTGATGCACATTTTGATGTGACTGATTCTTACGGAAACGTTCTTATCCAAGTTCAGGGTAGCGTCTGGAACTTTACAGTGAAGCGAATCCTTCGCGACCCTGCCGGCTTTCCTCTGCTCACATTACGCGGAAAGGTAAAGTTTCTCTTCTGATAAGATGAATCTAGTATATACGCTCAAAAACTTGCATGGTCGATTATTGAAGATTCTGACGAACTATGATGAAATTTTGGAAATGTACAAGGCACTTTCATTGTGGCATAAATGGAAAGCTTATGATGGTGAGAGCTCCGGCCAGAATAGTATGCTATTCACCGTCAGACAATCTCATCCCGTTCAGTTTAAGAAAGTTCTAAATGTGTTTTTGGGGAACAACGAAAAGGTCCCTGACTTTCAAGTCTCTGGATCATACACTTCTCTGTCTTTTAAAGTGTTCCAGGACAGTAGGCTTCTCGCAGAGGTACGTATATTAGTTACCATTTCGTTTTTCCAAACAAAGCAAGAAGGAGAATTTATAATGAGTTATAATGCGGGTTGATACGATATAATTTTCCAGGTGAAACATAACTTCACATGGGAAAGCTTCTGCAAAGGAAAGGAAAGTTACAGGATCAAAGTTTATCCAGAAGTAGATTACGCTTTTATTGTTGCTTTACTTGTAATTGTCGACGAGAATGACACTCCATGAAACAAAAATATTATACTCCTTTCTTCTCTATATTCTTTCCCCTACCACTTCCAAATTCTCTTGTAATTATATTATCAATTAGCAAAAGTTCATTCGTATCAACTTGTCAATTTTGGTTTCATCACGGTTATGGCAAGGATTAGCGGATTCATTATAAGACATCTAAAAAGCCTAAGAATGAATCTCGATTCAAATAGAAAAAAGGCAGGATTAAGAAAAGAAAAAAGAAATTCAATTTGTCTTTCCTTTTGAAATTACATGAAGTTATATTAAAAGAAAAAGTTGACATGAAAGCCATACACAGTTGGTAGTTAAGAAGCAAAAATATAACCACTGCTCCAAGGTTCTAGGTAGAGCATTAACAAGGACAACCAGAATTATATAGCTATACGTCCCTACCCATTAAGTGGTTTGGGCCATATTCTCCAGCAGAGTTGAGGCTTAAAGATGACGACATTTTGTCCAATCCCTATTTCCTTATAGCTGTAGCGCTAACTTTTGAGTGACAAATATTAGCAAGGAGTATTTCCCTTATCCAGATAAAAAGATGGTTAGCTGCCAAGTTCTTGTCAGTTTGAGGGTTTTCATGAGCCTTGATTTTCCTTTCACTCCATATGGCACAAACACAGAAGTTAAAAGTTGTTTGGAGTACAATAGAATCATTAGCTAACTGAATCATCCAATTTCTTTACCTGTAGTTTTAATCGGGTGCTTTTCTTTAGCAGTATAAGCAAATTAAGGGCATGTTGGATCTTAGATCAGATGAATCGGAAGTATGAACACTGAAAGAACTTGCGAGGAATTGTTTCAGGTACCTCTTGGCATGGGAGGCAAAGCTAATTTGGGTTGTTCACAAATCTATCCTTGTTCTGTAAAAGTCCTTTGATTGCTAACCAGGAGATGGCGGAAGCTTTACGAGCTATTGTTTTGCTCCAAATAAGCTACGACCAACTCACAGTCGGAAGATTGGGCCTGAAGGATTCTAGGTCTTATTACGAGGCTTGGGAGCAGTCTAATAGGCTGAGTTTGAATTTGATACGAATGACAATCGCAGAACATGTGAAGCCATCAATTCCTCAGACGAATAATACAAAGGAGTTCATGTTAAAGCTTAAAAAATACTCTCAATTAGATATAACTGACAAGTCCATAGTAGGGACTTTAATGAGTGAGCTAACGACCAGGAAGTTTGAATGGTTACAACTCATTCATGATCATATAACTCATATGTCAAACCTCGCTATAAAGTTGAAATCTATAGGTATGGATGTGAGTGAATCTTTTCTGGTATAGTTTATAATCAACTCACTTTCTCTAGAGTTTGGTAAGTTCCAAGTGAATTATAACACTATTAAAGAAAAATAGAACCTTCAAAAAATTAAGGCCATGTTAATTCAGGAGGAAGAGAGATTAAAGAAAATAAAGGAAAACTCTGTTCATCTAACGTTTTATCAAGATGCTAGTAGCAGTAAGAATAAATCACGACAAAAAGCAAAAATAAGGGCAAAGTTTTCAACAAAGTTAATGAGGGTCGCATCAAGAAAGATAAGAGACGCCACTACTATAAGAAGCCTAGTCACTTTCAGAAAGATTGTTCTAAAAGAAATGCTTGGTTCGAAAAGAAAGGTACATACTATGTCTCGGTATGGTTTGAATCGAATCTTATTGACGTGTCTAAAAATACCTGGTGGTTAGATTATGGTGCAACTACTCATGTTTCACATATTAAACAAGGATTCCTTTCAATCCAGACCATAAACGGAACTGAAAAGTTTTTGCATATAGAGAACAGAATGAAGACACGAATAGAGAGCATTGGGACGTACATATTGATCTTGGACACTGAGTGTTACCTAGATCTAGAAAAGTGTTTTTATGTTCATAAATGTGCTAGGAATTTAGTTTCTATTGCAAAATTGGATGATGTAGGATTTCAATTTAAGATTGGAAACAATGTTTTTTCATTGTATAAACATAAGTACTATTATGGTTCTGTCACATTAATTGATTGTTTGTATCGTTTCAATCTTGATGTTGATTTTTCTGAATCTCTATTTCATGTTGACCATAATATAGGAAATAAACATAGTGCACATAATAAATATTATGCTTTTTTGTGACATAAAAGATTAGGTCGCATATCCAAAGAAAGGGTACAAAGGTTAGTGAAAAATGAAATCTTACCTCCATTGGATTTTTTTGACTGGGATATATGTGTGGATTGCATTAAAGGCATGCAAACCAAACATATATCAAAGCATCCAGCCACAAGAGGTAACGCATTACTTGAATTAATACATACTGACATCTGTGGTCCATTCGACATTCCTTCTTGGGGCGGTGAAAAATGTTTCATTACCTTTATTGATTACTTCTCACGAGATGGATATATTTATCTACTACATGGGAAGTCTCAGTTTGTGAACATCCTAGAGGTTTCCATTAATGAGATAGAAAGGCAGTCAGATAGAAAAGTAAAGATAGTGAAGTCTGATAGAGGTGGTGAGTATTATGGAAAATTTGATGAAAGTGGACAATGTCCAGGCCCATTTGCAAAGTTTCTTGCCAGTCGAGGCATATGTGCGTAATATACAACGCCTGGTATACCACAACAAAATGGTGTAGCTAAAAGGTGAAATCGTACTCTTATGGAAATGGTTAGGAGCATGTTAAGTAATAGTACTATACCTTTATCATTTTGGATGCATGCATTAAAGACTGCTGCATATCTGTTAAATAGGATTCCTAGTAACGCAGTTCCTAAGACACCTTATGAACTGTGGATAGGAAAGAAACCTAGTTTACGACACCTTCACATTTGGGGTTGTCCGAAAAAATTAAGGTTGTATAATCCACATGAAAAGAAGCTTGATGCGAGAATCGTTAGTGGTTATTTCATCAAATATCCCAAAAAGTCAAAGGGATATAGATTTTATTGTCCTAACCATAGTACAAGAATAGTTGAGTCTGAGAACACTAGGTTCATTGAGAATGATCAAATTAGTGGGAGTGGAGAACCACGCAAAGTGGATATTCATGAGAATCGAGTAGAAACTACTCTAAGATGAATAGACACTGCTACATCAGACGTGATTCCACCAGTTGTTATTCCTCTTGTTGCATCGCAGATACGCAATATACCAGAACAAAAAATTAATGTTCCACTTCCACAAATTGCACATATTAATGACGAACCAGCTAATAATGATCAAGTTATAAATGATCAAGTAATATCACAAGACGTAGCATTACGAAGGTCTGTAAGGCAAAGAAGATCAGCTATCTTAAGTGACTATGAAATTTACTGACTTGAGCATTGATAAAAATCCAGGCTCGTTCAAACAAGTCATGGAATGTAACAATTCTAAAAAATAGTTTAATGCTATGAAAGAAGAGTTGAAATCAATAGATGACAACAACATCTAGGAATTAGTTAAATTGTGGGAAGGTGCAAAGCAAGTGGATTGTAAATGGGTCTTTAAGACAAAACGTGACTCACAAGGCAACATTGAAAGGTATAAAGCCAGACTTATTGCCAAAGGTTACGCTCAAAAGGATGGTATTGACTACAAAGAGACCTCTCCAGTTTCAAAGAAGGACTCTTTAAGAATTGTTATGGCACTGGTAGCTCATCATGATTTAGAGCTTCACCAAATGGATAAAAAGACAACCTTTCTAAATGGTGACTTAGAAGAAGAAGTTTATATGGATCAACCGGAAGGTTTCGTGACCACAGGAAAGGAACGATTAGTGTGTAAATTAAAGAAGTCAATATATGGACTGAAGCAAGCTTTCCGACAATGGTATCTTAAGTTTAATGATATCATTACGTCTTATGATTTTATAGAAAACACCGTTGATCGGTGTATCTATATGAAGGTTAGTGGGAACAAGTTCATTATATTAGTCCTATATGTTGACGATATCCTTCTTGCTGCGAATAATGTTGTTTTGTTACATGATGTAAAGAATTTTCTTTCTAATAATTTCGAAATGAAAGATATGGTTGAGGCATCTTATGTGATAGGAATAGAAATATTTCGGGATAGATCAAAAAGAATGTTAGGATTGTCTCAGAAAGGTTATATCGAGAAAGTATTAGAAAGATTTTAAATAAAAAAATGCTCCACAGGGATAATTCCAATTCAAAAAGGGGACAAATTTAGTCTAATGTAATGTCCACGAAACGATTTGGAATGTAAGGACATGGAGTCTATTCTTTATGTGTCAGTAGTTGGAAGCTTAATGTATGCTCAAACATGCACTAGGCCAGACATCAGTTTTGCTGTTGGAATGCTTGGACGATATCAAAGTAATCCTAGACTGAACCAATGGAAAGCTGCAAAGAAAGTCCTTAGATACTTACAAGGCACCAAGGACTATATGCTCACATATAGAAAATCAACCCATCTTGAAGTGATAGGTTACTCGGATTCAGACTATGTCGGTTGTGTAGACTTACGAAAATCTATATTCGGTTACATGTTCGTATTAGTTGGAGGAGTAGTTTCGTGAAAAAGTGGAAAGCAGTCCATCGTTGCTACTTCCACTATGGAGGATGAATTTGTGGTGTGCCTTGAAGCCACGGTTCATGGATTGTGGTTGAGTAACTTTATCTTAGGTCTTGATCTTGTCGACAATATTACCAGACCGTTAAGAATTTATTGTGATAATTCTGCAGCCGTATTCTTCTCTAAGAATGACAAATATTCAAAGGGTGCGAAACATATGGATTTGAAGTATTTGTCTGTGAAAGAAGAAGTGCAATAACATAAAGTGTCAATTGAGAATATTGGTACTGATATCATGATAGCGGATTCGTTAACGAAAGGCTTACCGCCCAAAAATATTTATTAGTTATGTTGAACGGATGAGCCTTATAGATAAATCCTTGTTGGTATAGTATTCAAACATGTATATATACATATCATTGTCTTGCTAGAATTGTTATGACACTTGTGAATTCAATGACAGTCATATGTTTTTGCTCACTTACTAGTTATCCATATTATGTTGTATACAATAATTATTATTTGTGAGATAACAATTGCCGAATTACCCACTTAAAATTTATTGAGTTGGGTTGATTCTGTGATACATGGAAGAAATCAGGTTATATAACTTGTGACTGCCATGATCCCATTAGCTTAATTCAATTAAGGATGACTTGATCGATTCCATGTATGTGTGCACTTAAAGTTTTAATATTGGATCAACAAGTCGTAACATGGGTCAAGTGAGAGATTGTTAGACTTTTTTTATGTCCCATGTCACTTATAAATTTAAGTCCAATGAAAATCACTCAAGATAGTGGTTATTGGGTATTATAAAATGGGTATCAAATGGGTCAAAGACCCTTTTCCTCTCTCTTCCACTTACCAAAAGATATGTTCGTTAGTGATGCCATATAAGTTGAAAAAACTTATTGAATGAAAAACATTCTGAACCATTGAAGAGTTCTCTAACGGGAGAAGACGAGAGGAAATAAAATTTGTTCAAGCAAATCAAAATCTAACGACAAACAATCATGGATACAGGTACGCAAAATAGATCGATCCATAAATGATCTTACAAAATAAGTGTTTAACTATAAAATGAAAAAGCATTTTTTAGTAGATATAGCTTTTTTGGCAGCTAAAATACAACTTTTTAAGAAGCTCAAATTTGGAGTTTATAAAAAAAGTACTTTTTCAGTAGATTTTTCAGGTCAATTAATAAGCCTATTTTTTAGTTTATTTTGTCCTTATGTTTTACACATAATTCCCATAATACCCACAAATTCATCTTCACGTTTATTTTGAGAATTATATAATATTATTTGACTTTATCATCATCATCATCATCATCATCACTCAGTTTGAAATTCCGCAATGAAGCAGGATCTGGGGAGGTCCGATAGTACGCAGCCTTACCCCTACATAGTAGAGAGGCTGTTTTCAGTGGACCCGCATGCAAATGAGACAATATAAGAATGGTGCGGTATACAGAAACAATAAAAGGAAAAGATGGGGAGTACCTGAAGGATGAAAGATCTGCGAGAGCCTAGTATTATAAAAAGTCCATCTCTCTGTGTCACTCACCCAATAAGGGTGATTGGGTAACTGGCAAAGTTAATCCTTTACCCTTATCCGATCACGCCAAACTTTTCTATTCTGAGCAACTACCTCATTAAGGGCTAATTCTGACATATTCGTCTTGATCACTTCCCGCCAATTCTTGTACGGCCTCCCTATCCTCCTTTTATAGTCACTAAGGGTTATGCCCTCACAGCTCCGTATCGGAGCATCGGAGGGCCTCCTCCGCACATGCCCATACCACCAAAGCCTAGTCTCTCTCAACTTGTCTGCAAAGCTGGCTACTCGTAGTCTCTCTCTCACCACCCAGTTCCTAACTTTATCTCTCTTGGAAAAACCACTCATTTACCTAAGCATATGCATTTCGGCTACCAACAACTGTCTTATATGTCGACGTTTAGTAGGCCAACAGTCCGCCCCATATAACATGGTCGAACGAATTACTGTTTTATAAAACTTCCCCTTAAGTTTTAAAAGAATCTTCTTGTCACATAAAACCCCTGATGCACTTCACCATTTGTCCCAGCCTGATCTAATACGATGTACAATATCAGCATCGATATTACCATCACTTTGAATGACAGACCCGAGTTACTTAAAACTCGTCTTCTGTGGTATGACGTCGGTACCAATTGCAACTGTCACTTCATGCTCCACTTGGTTTCCTAAAAAGTTACATTCTAAATACTCTGTCTTAGACCTGCTCATCTTAAAACCTTTCGACTCTAACGCTTCTCTCCAACAGTCTAACTTGGCATTGACTCCTTCCTTGGTCTCATCCACTAGGACAATATCGTCCGCAAATAACA
>JANIHY010000208.1:39114987-39126971 GCA_027479065.1 Erythroxylum brevipes
AGGTGGACTTTAGTTCAGTTCTATCTAAAGAGACTCTAGGCTTCCATTCTTAAGCAATAGTGGTTTCCCTTGTATATGCTCAGGTTTTAGGTCCATCACCCTTTATGCCATTTCTTCATAAGTGAAACTAAAGATGAATAACTCATCTTCTCTCATTATGCAGTTTTCTAAACCGAGTTTTCTCTAGTTTACGTTCGTATACTAGTTCATAATAGGAAATACAAGTCGTTTTTTAAAGAAACATCTAACCAGAGCCGCGTTCCACTTCTTTTCTCCCATTTGTAACACTTTAGGGCGGTGGAGCAACTGGTGCGCCATCCACAAGAGGAGTAGCATAACATAGTT
Source organism: Erythroxylum brevipes (assembly GCA_027479065.1). Lineage (NCBI taxonomy): Eukaryota > Viridiplantae > Streptophyta > Magnoliopsida > Malpighiales > Erythroxylaceae > Erythroxylum > Erythroxylum brevipes. The sequence goes on from JANIHY010000208.1 coordinate 39,115,333, forward strand.
TCCCAAAAGAATATGGATCCCTCGCCACCTGGCTCCATGCTTACTTCATGGCCTACTTCTATCCAAATATGGGACCTACCCATGTTCCTAATTTTTTGGTTGCTCTTCAAAAGAGGCGAGAACTTAGAAACTTTCAAAAGGAGTTGAAGGTAAAGTAAGTTGAAGTGAAGGGCTCATGAACGCTGAAATTTTACCAATAATGGTAAATTGTCAGGGAAAGAGGATGGACGGGAAAAATATAGGAGAGGCGATTTACTAAAGATAGTAATTAAACTGGTTAAACTTGTTTGGACCAATAGAAAGAAAGGATGGTAAAGGATGGGGAAAAAAGAGAAGGCGGCCTTTTTTTGTTTTGCCTCGCATGGTTTTTCTAATGATTTTTCTTTAATTGAAGGCTGTAATTTCGTTAAACTTGATCCATTCCTGCCTTTGCATAAGTCTAACAGCAATCTTGATATTTGGAATCCCCATGCAAGAACTTGACCTTCCAAATTAAGTTGAATTAAGGGAACATTCTGCAGCTTGAAAGTTCTTTGCTATTGTATATTTTGGTGTTGCAAAAGCAATGTCACTATTGTGTATTTTGGCGGACAAGATCCTTATTCAAGTACTCTGCTAACCAGCCCAAGACCTGACTTTTAACCTGTACCTCACTGCCTCTTCGAGCCTCTCTCTCCGTACTTATTGGAAAACCTTGACAAACCATATCTCCCCATAATTCAGAGACGTTTCAATTGTCACAGCCATGAAAATTAGAAGAATTCACACAACTCCATTCCAGGAAAGGTGACACGTTAATCAAAGGATGGATATGGAAGGGAGTGCGTTACACCGAGGTCGAAGTAGTTCGCAAACTTCAATCGATAAGACTTGCCGTATATTTTTAAGAGTGCTTTACAGGCATTTACATGCATATACGCGCTTACAAATTACAATACACGTTTTTTGTTCTAAAAGAATCCACAAAATTTAATATCAGTAAAAAAGACTGCCAAGTCTTACAATTGTCTGCATCTTTTTCAGCTAAATAGCTTCTCTTTCAATCGATGGAGGAGTAGGTGGTGTCGTGATTTCATCATGACCTCCTGCATACATCTTGTCTTTCACAGTAAGGACCTGCGAATGTGGGTTAGCAAACCCCAAACAAGTAGTACGGTGACTGGGAGAATTACCTGTCTGAATATTATGGGGGCTAGAGTTGCTGCCAAGTGGAGAATTCGAATCTTTGACTACTTCACAGCAATCATCCATTTGTTTTCTACAATCTGCCACAACATCATAGGAATTCCCAGTTCTAACTTCCTGAGCAAGGGAGCACCAACAACAACATAGCCACAGTGTGCAATCTGAAGCTGATGGTTGACCAAAACAAAAAGTGTACGCCGGCAATTTAAATCTCTTCCTCATTTGAATTCTCCAAAAGCCTCCGTAAAGTAAACCAAATGCACAAAGAATAATTCCAGTAAGTCCTAAAGCTTCCCTGGCAGCCTCATTGTCAATATTGATGGCAGCCAAGTTAAAAATCCAGAATGGGGCCATACAGAAAAGGAGAAATGTTGCAATATGAACATACATGTTGCCAAATCCAAGCCTGTCCATATTCCACCCAAAAACACAAAAGCTGCAGAAAAGTGATAGGTACGCAAGTGAGATGTCATCCCAAAAGTCTAGTACTCCTCCACTCCACTGTGGCCTAGCTTCATCAAGACTTTGATCATCTCTGGCTGCAAAGGAATATCTTCTTTCTAGTGATAACACCCTCAACTGCTGGGGCCTCTTGCTTTCATCACTAATAGTCTGGATGGCTGATTCCTCATCTACTTCTGAATCATACTCCTTACCAAGGGGACTGACAATGCTGTATACTCCAGCCACAGCAGGTGCAGCTATTGCAAACGATATACATATTACAACACCTATTGCAGGTCGCTCGGATCTCTTGTACCCAACATTCAGACCACAAAGTGCATATTGAGCAAAACAGTTGATCTGCAGAAGAATAACAACAACCATCATATGCGCCCATTCATGGGGTTTATAAGTTCCGTTCTTGCAGTAAATCCTTCTGAGTTTAGAGATGTCTTCTGGCTCCCATCTACAAAGAAGTACAAGGTGATACAAACGCTTTGGGTGCTGATACAGACACATAAGTGTAAACAGGGCATTGAGAATTTGGTTATTGACTTCAAACCATGCATTTCTCTGGGACTTCTTTGGTAGTGCCTTGTTTAACATCCCCGTCATGACGAGAAACAAAATTGCACCTGAGACAGCAACACATAGGATCCACACAAAGAGGGCAATATTCATTGGATTTTTGAGCCATTCTTTGCTCATTTTCACAAGCAAAGTCCAATCCATCTTCCGTGCAAGAACCCCATTGATGCGATCACGTAAACCGTGGTCAGAAGACGCTACTGAACGTGAAATCTCATCTCTCTCCCGTGCCAACTGCTTGAATTTGGTAGAGGCAGAACCTATTTTTAGGAATTTCATTCTGTTGGGAAGGGCAGTTAAACTATCCTGAAATTTTTTATGAGGAATTCCATAGCTCAATAATGTCCTTCTTGATGCCGAAATTGCAAGAGGAACCTGACCATGACTTTTTATCCCATTGGATTCCTCAATGTCATCTTTTTGATTAACATCAGTAATCGAATCCATACTCTCCCCCGAAATTGAGCTTTGTCAGTCAGTTATAGGAGTGGTATCGTGGATTATATGCTCCATAATGCCCAGAAGAATTCTAGTATCCAAAAGTTACAAGCTGTCTTATGTGGTGATCTAAACATCTCAAGCAAGACCTTTTGCTCACCAAAGCCAAGAGGGAGAAAGGGTCTCAACTAAATAGAATCTTTCACAAACAAAAAATAAAAATAAAAATCCCCCAAATAAAACAAGGGCATGTAAATAAAAATCAGTCACTCTTTCAAGGTAACGATAAAATTATAGTAACAATCTAGAATCTGCCAATCCATACAACTGAGTGAGGAAAACCATTCCTTACCAAAACCCAGAAAGCAATCGTTTTTGCCCACAAAGCTGTTAACAAATTACGAAAGAAACGATCAGGACGTTCATCACTTTACTAAACTAAAACGCATGTAGTTCATATCGCAGAGTTAAAAAAGAAAAGCAAAAGGAATCGATGTGATAAAAGATCTTTAGTCCATATGTCAAGCAAACAAAGATTACCAAAGAAACACATCTTGGATGGGAAGAGAGAAGAAAGCAAGGGTCTTGAAGAAGCGATGGCATCCCAGAATGATTCCCAACAATTTGATGCCTGCCTTTGGCTTCGCCGGGGATAGGATACGATAGGATAGGAGAGGTGCTTTGCTTCAATTTGGTAAACAACTCGTACAACAAAGAGAGCTTTTCCAAAGGTACGAAGTAAGACAATTACATTTTACACGCTGTCGTATGACATCTCATTTCAGGCAATAAAATATAAGACGAGACGACAGGCCTAGCTAGCCTGGGCGTCAGCCTCCAATTTTCTTTAGCTCTTCAACCTTTAAGTCGGTACAATTCTTTTAACTGAGGAGACACTAGACAGCGACTCCTACTAATCTTCCACTAGGATCTGATTCCTCCAGTTAGTTGTCTTTTTCTTAAATTTTATTTTTTATTATTTATGCCATCAATTCAAAGTGACATGCTGATGCGGCCTTCCGGGCTCCAGCAATGGTGTGGTGGCTAGCCAAGTAGAAAGAAATAGCTTGACTAGTCATATTACTCCAATTAGGCATTGCAACCCTCAGTAAATAGTTTTGGAACACAAGTTGGTGAAAGTAAAAACATTTCGCCAGTGTGAGGACAAATCAAAGGGTCAATGCAATCGCTACCGTTAATGTAAGGGTAGGAATAGAAGTTGAGAATACAATATATTCAAGACAATGCGTCTTAAGATAAATTTTGGTTTCATCCTCCACTGACTACCCTCTTTACGTATCACGCAGTGCCGCATGTAGCATGAAAAACCATTCGCAATCACAAAATCACGTCCATAAGTGCAAATTTACCTACTCTAAGGCTAACCCAAACCAAATTATTTTAGTAACAGCGACCCTTGTAATGGACTTATAACTGGTCAGGGACACACATGCAGTGATTGTTCTGGAGATGGAAAAGAACAACCGCGAGATTTTTGCGTGTAAGGTTAGGTCAGGTCGTCCTCCTCCATTTCTTTGGCTTTAATCTTCTCTTTCACCCTCAAAAGAAGGGTTGTCTTCCAGGAGTCCTGTTACAGCAGTTTACAGCAAACAACTCAAAATTTTCACATGCATTCAACTTCATTAAAAAGTAATAAAAAGAAAACCAATGACACTTTCACTTCGCAATTAAACCTGAATCAAAGCAAGCAAAAATAGCCATGATGATGGCTGAATAACAATACAAAATTCAAGATGCAAGTGTAATAGAAATACCAGACTTCATTATTATGTTATTCATCATAAATATTGCAAAACATCATAAGGTATCTCAGTTCACATATTAAAAGTTTCACTCAAGTAGGTCTGCAGATTAGAAGCTATACCAGTGGAGTCATGCTATCGAACTCCTTGACAACGTCAGTGAACTTTGAAACATCCTCCTCATCAATGGCAGCCGCAATATCCTGCCACAACCAATAGGCAATTACTTCATTTCCATTATTCAATTATATTCTTTAGCATACAAAAAGGGGCTGTCACGAAGTTGAGGGGATACTGAGAAGATAAAAGATCAATGTTACCGACATTAACAATCATCGAAGTTTAGATATTAACAAATGAATGGAGCATTGATAAGTGATTCAAAGTTGGTAACAGGAAGGAATGGATTCAACATTTTCGGACAAAAATTTTTGCAGATAAAAGAAAAAAGGTTTGTATACACAACCTACCGCTAATAGATTGTATTCCCGTCCCGAAAAAGTAGGATCCATTTCCTGCAACAGCAATTTCATATTTTCTCATTTCACAACCACATAAGAAACAGCAAGGGAATCAAAATCAGAGCCCAAACCAAGACCTGATATCGCTCCAAAGCATTTGTGATGGCAATAACATCGCCTTTGCAGAGATGACAAATGCCAGCATTAAGAAGATGCCCTTTGACTCCATACTTCAGTAAATTATTACCAAGGGATTGTTTTGCAATCTCTTCATAAATTTCAATTGCCTTCGGGTATCTAAACAAATCATCACAAAATTAACTAAAAATTATTTTAATAGTCTTAAAATATCTATTTTTACGTCCAGACAATCCACAGATACTTTAATAAAATGATAGTTTTAATATCACTCAAAATCATCTAAACGTTTAACAGTACTAAACAACAATATGCACTAAAATGAAAAGAAAAAGAATCTTCTACGTCAACTTTGTACATTAAAAAGATAATTGTTGTGAAACCAAGCATGCCATTTACAGCGATGATCAAAGTGATTATTTGGGTATATAAGAGAAACTCGTAGCATAGTCTTCCTATCAGATTTCACCACTCATGACATGGTAATGTAATAAAGCAGCTAGAATTGATTATCTGCAGGAAGTGAAGAAAATCACATGGATCTCATCCTTTAATAAAGATCTAGCTTCTCAAACAAAACTATTAACTAGACATGCAATTCTCTGTTGAAATTAAGCATAAAAATTGTATAAAAGGATGTGATAGTTTACAATATTAAACGTGAGAATGAATATATATTAACACCCTTACTGTTCTAATTGAGCAGCAAACTGTGCAACTTTCTGCTTGCATTGGTTGGCAGAAGTTGTTACTTCTTCATTTTGAAAGAAGTCAGCTGCCTTTTCATAAAACTCCATAGACTTCTCAATATTTGCTTCCGACTCATATAACTCAGCAATTTCCTACACAACATAAGGCCAGGTTAATGAACATGTCAACCACTACATATGTATCTTAAATTAGCAGGCATACTATGTATGAACACTTAAGCATCAAAGAAGTATTGATTATTAAGCTTGCAAAGAACCATATGATAAAAATAATTTAATAGTTCACCACATGAAAACTTGGTTACTATCACATGCAATCAGAGAGTACCTTATAGTATCTTGCAGCCATATTGATCCTTCCAATATCACAGAACATATCTACTGCCTGAGCTAAGCAAGATATTGCCTCTGCATGAGAAGAATCTTTAACAATTAAGGCATACTTAGGAAAAGTGGAAGTTACCCTATGGCATCAAAAATTGGTCCATTATTCAGATGACGTGATTATCCATGTCTAAAAATTGTTTGTTAATATCATAACAACCTTTGACATTTTTAGAAGGCCACTTTCAAAGGTATAAAGGTAGATGATTCCATTTCCAGATTTTGGCCTCCAAGAATAAGACTTTAAATTGTGACTTTGAAATGCATATCATAAAGAATAGAAAATAAAAACTGTACAAGTTTTCATTTTCAAATGTGCAAAAATGTGCCAAGTGGGTTTGATAATCCAGATTTTGTAAGCAAATTTAATCAGAAACCATTTGCTGACTTAACATTTCAGTGATAATACAACAGAGACTACAACGTGTTTTTCCATATCCGATGAAAAGATAATCAGACTAAGCACCACTTCGTACCACTTGTGGATGTTTTCTTATAACAGTGAGCAGCGTCCACATAAGCTTGAGCAGCCTCATGCTTACTATCCAACTAAAAACAAACAAAATCAATCACATAGATGTATAACACAGAAGGGAAAAATATATAAAATGGAAAGAACTTCAACAATTAATTCAAGAAAGCAAAGTACAACCTTCACATGACAGTTCGCCAACTTGATATAAGTAGCTCCGGCCTTATCCCCTGGCATACCATAATGAAAATATTAGCAAACCGGAGATGCCAAGTTTATGGATCAACTAAGGCCTAAGACACAACACTGAGGTAGAACTAAATATGCCAGAATCAACTAACCACATTCACAAGATACGAAGAAAACAGAAATGTAATATATTTATAAACGCATGCTTATCATACACAAAAAGGTCATCATTTGAGATCAATTTCAAGGTCACTAGCACAACAGACGACGAAGAAATGGCTAAACCGCGGCACATTTTTAACTCAATCCGTTGCCATCATTATCAGTTCCAAGTAATGAAGACCGATCAATCAGGATCCAGATTTCAAACCAACGAAAAAGGAAGCACCAATGACCTTACTAACAGACCCAAATTTGGAAGAAAAAAAAATCCTATGGGGCAACAATTTCGCATTTGCAACAAAAGAAAAATAGGAAGACAAAAGATACAGGATTTGGCGAGCTTGTAAGAGTTGCCAGCTTTATCAAAGAGATCGGCGGCGTCCTCGTACTTGGAACCAAATAATCCCCAACCGCTAAGCTTCTTCTCTGCTTTCTTCTCGAATTCCTCCGCTCGACCTAACTGATCTCCCATTTCTTTTCTGTCTCCGATTCTATAAGGTTTAAGCAACAGCAGCGTGAGGGTAAATATTATACAAGGGAGGAGATAAAAATTAACGGAAAAGCTCCTCTCTGCTCTTGCCTTGGCTTTAGTTTTAGTTGGATAAACTTTTCGTTCTTCTTTGCAAACACTTTATTTGACAAAAAGGTTTCCTCACAGGCCTTTTCCTCATTAGGTATCAGTGAGATCTGAATCTTATTTTTTGTGGAATATCAGAATCTCTAAAGATTTGATGGTAAATGCTACCATTATGGTTTTTGTTAAAGATTTTCATTTTGTTTTTATGCTACAGACCCTCAATTGCTATTGATTAAAAAGCTTATTATTATCTAAGAAATTTAGAACTGGTTTAATAAATAATACCTATACATTTGTAAGTTTAAGTATAAAAATAAATTTAATTTTTATAATCCGAAATCAGATTAATTATCCTAGTGTAAACACAATTTATCTTTGCAGCTTGGTTTCTTGTTTCTATAATGTTAATAGTCTGGTTTTAATGAAACTCTGAAGAGGCCACCGCCAAATCTAATTCAGAATGGAAGCAACCGTAGTGCAATTTCAACGGGACTTTTTAACAAAATAGTTGAACGAATTGTTGCTCACTTCAGTTCAGTTCTGCAGCTCAATCAGAATTAACTTATTCTAATACACGTATATGACCGCACTTAAATAAGTAGCTGAAATTTAGAAAATTTGTCATAGCTGCCTGTCAAGACAATAAATCCCTTTCGTCTCCTCGATCAGGTCGTTCTTGGTATAAGTACCAGGAGGCACTCCACACTTTATAGCTACAACGTCATGGGAATCCACTCTTTTATCTCCTGTTAATCCATATAATCAATACTGTTAATGCCAATAAGCAATACTTTAAACACCACATAACATTACCCAAATACGGAGAAAAGCAACTAGAACATATGAACTTCCTATCTCCTAATTTCATCATGTGCCTGTTCATACAGCTTTTATCTATGTTCTGTTCCGAGTTAAACCATGTCCTTTTAAATCAAAATTCAACTATTAATTATCCTTTCAAGACTTCGTTAACACACACCATTTTACATCTAATCACAACTGCCACTGTCATAAAGTGTACCACAATGAAAATAAAACTAACCCTCTTCTCTTTGCTATGGGTGCAATCAACCCTCTTTTCTCGAGACTTTTAAATCTATCCCTTGCAAGGGTGCAGCAAGCCTGTAAACGTTATATGAAAAAAATAACAACAAATATCTCTCAGTTTTCTCTTGCAAAAAACAGAATTTCACGACTATAACAGAGAGGTTTCACAAACCTTCAGCTTACGGAGGGATCCAGTAATTTCTTCACGTAAAAGTACTTGTGGAGGAGCAGGCTCAAATCTGATAATAATGATCGATAGTAAGTGTTGTGCTAACAAAATATAAACTGAACAAACAGAAACATTATATATTGTTCATTCTCAAAATAAGAACTTCGAATACTCTATAAACAGCCAATGACACAAGTAATGGCAAGTTTGTAAACCTGATTTCCACGGTAATCCCCTAACAAGTAGGCAACTTATCAAATTAGAACAATCTCAAAAGTGAATTTCTTAACATAGTATTATCCATACTTGTGCTTTCCCAAACGTGGTGGACGAGTCTTTAGTCTTTCTTCCTTTGATATCAATCGTCTAATATGTCTATTATGCTTCTCCTCATCTTCTTTGGCTATTTCTTTAAGGATGTCTGGCAAGCTGCAGCGATGCTAACCAATGGATAATCAAAATCTTCACATGGCTGAACTAAAGTTGTACAAGAACAATTACCAGCTTACCAATCTATTTCTTTTGAAAGCTCATCTTTCTTTTTGGCTTCTGCTTCTCTCCTCCGGTTTTCTTTAACTCTAGCTCTTTTATTTAACTCAACCCGTGTTACCCTTTTTTCTTTTCTAGATCTGTGTGCATTGGCATTGAAAAAGAATTAACTAATGAACAAGCATAAGTCTTAATTAGTTGAGGCTAAATAGATATCAACAAGATTTAATAGCTTGTTCTTATCCGTTTAACTTACTAAGGTTATCATCAAAGTGAAAAATTTGAGTTAAATTACAAACACAAGTCCAAACAAAATGTAGCACAGATATATCTCATCGCAAATTAGCCTAGGCTGACCTTTTCTCAGGTATGATATTCTCATCGTCATCCTCTTCATTTTCATCATCGTCACTCCCATTATCCACATCAATAAAGTACATCTAATATAATAAATCAATCAATATAAAATTTCAAGTGTTGACATAAAATTAAAGGATAATAATTAAGCACAATCATGGAGTCACTACAAAAAAGTACACCAGGGCTCACATCTTCCTCATCAATTGGTTGCCCAGGAACAATTAATGGAACAGGCTGGGGTCCTAACTCAGTCTGATAAACTTTCTGCATTTCGTTAGCTACAGCTTGAGCCAATGAATCCTGCAGTGAAACGTAAATGATATAGAAAATCTTGACATTGCAATGTAGAATATATGGTATATTTGCATTTAAAAGGAAAACCTTATGATCCTCAGAAGAAGGATTAAATGAGCATCCAGGAGGTTCAACTTCTACCGCTGGAATAATTGAAGGTTTCGATATCTGTCAATAATAACATAGAATTAAGACATAAAAAAGAAAAATAATTTACAACTAAAGAATCAGCAGAAATGTGATGGTGTTGGGTTAATAAGGAGCTCATCAAAAGATGCGTCATTAAAGGATAAACACAACAAGTAACATAACTTATCAGAAACGGTTACCTTTCTACTCTTTTCATTGGGTTCACCTGCAAGCACCAATAAATAGAGACTGAAGTCCAGTTATGCATGAACTCAAATATTTTGAAAAATTAAATTACGCCACGAATATTTTGATAAGTACCTTCCTTTTCCCATATATCAACCATGGCGGAGGTGGGGGCAGTTCCGTCCTAAGAAAATCAAGTATAAACAGAAACATTCAAATCACTAGTTTACTTCTAACATAAGCCAATTAACAACATAACTCATAAACCTCTTGCGAGACATCGTTTCTATGTATAGGAAGTTTCTTGAACTTTCTTTGGTCGGACTTGTTAGCGGAAGAAGGCACCACTTGAACAAAGGGGTTCTTCTGTAACACGCTGTCGCATCGCAGCACCTTTTCTCTGCGTTTCTCAATCTTCCGCCTCACAGAAAGATCTGGTTTATAATAAATATAACAAAAATGAACTAAAAAATCCCAAAACACTAATAGAAGAAAAGTTTTCAAATTTTTATAAGGAAACACCTTTGGATTTGTCAACGAAGAAGAGGGAATCGTTAGAGACGTGGGAAAGAGAGCTGCCGGAGAGAGCGTCCTTTGTGGATTTTTCGACAAAATCGTCTATATCTTCGGTGCTTATATTGGCTCTCCAAGCTTTCTTTCCCTTTCTCGAGCTTTTTGCTTTCTTCCCCATCTCCCTCTCTTCCTGTTTCTCTACTTTCCCCGGCCGCTGAAAATCAAAATCTCCTTTCTCTGGTCTCACTGTATGCTGCCGCTTAGCCGCTGAACCGCCCTCTGTCTTACGGTGTTTTGCTTATATTTGTTTAGGTCATTATTTTGATCAAGCCCCTCACTTGTTACGAATTTCTCATTTAAGTCCTTTTATTTTAATTTTTTCTTTTAACCTTTGTTTGAATTGAAAGAAAGCAAGAGAAAGGAAAGGAGGGGAATTGCATTTCTCTTTATTTCCCTTGTTTGGATAAAAATAAGTAAAAAGAAAGTGAGAGAATGGAAAATAATAGGAGGAAAAATTGGATCAAATACATTTCCCACCAAATTGGTAAGAAAGGAAGGGAAATTGAGGCAAGATAAGCTTAATATAATTAAATTACTATTGTAACCTTATTGAACAAAAAGGACACAGCCACATTACCCACGCATAACACATGCTCCCGCCTTTTTCTTCTGCGCATGCCTTTCTTCTTCTGTTGTTCTTCTGCACTGTGCATGCCTTTCTTCTTCTGTTGTTTTCTTCTGTATTGCGCATGCCTTTTTTCTGCTGTTCTTCTGCACAACTCCTGTAAAAGAGGTAAGGTTCTTCTGCACAACTCCTTGTATGTGTTTTCTATTTGATGTTTTCTATTTGATTGTACGCATAAATAGAAAACAGAAAACCACGCAAAAGCAGATGGGTTTTCTGTTTTCTATTTCCAACATTATTAATAGTAACAACACTG